>JAGGAQ010000341.1:0-20867 GCA_017657225.1 Termitomyces sp. T69sscA | reverse complement strand
GTTGGAGTCTAGATTGACTCCTTGTCTGCTGCCTCTGGCTTTCAGGAGTGGTGGGTGGTTGATTTTGCCTGAATTATATTGAATTTTCAAGCTTAAAGACATTAAAAGTGACTTACATGGTGTAATAATCAGTGTATTAAAAGTCAAAAGTCTTCAAAAGGTTCACCAATATAAGCTACATTGAATGGTTATCAACATCAGTCAATGAGTTGTCAGAGGTTACTCACTTTGTTGTGTGGATTCTATTCCACAACTTTCAAATCAGGCTTTGTTTGTCTGTGTTGTGCCCTGAACACATGAGGTATGAAAAATCATGTCCACTAAATTGTGCCTGGACTTAGTCTTGCTCAAAACTTGAAACTCATTCAAACTATGCTTGTTACATAAGATTCATCAATTCTGACCAATTTTTGTCAGCAATTGTCAGCAAAATCAATCCTCATGCCTCATGCTAAACTCCTATGTGTCATCCCATTCTTATATAGATGAGCTATGCCTCAGGCCTTCAGCCCAAGTCTTAGCAGTGGGGAGCTTTGCTCCCTTGGAGGCTTCGCCCCCAAACCCCCTCTTAATTCCACCCCCAACCTTGCTTTGCTCGGTTAGGGCCTTGGTTGGCCAACTCAAGGCTTAAATCCAGCCTCAACCTCACTTTGTTCAGTTAAGGCCTTGGTGAGGAGACTCAAGGCTTAGATCCAGCCTCAACCTCACTTTGTTCGGTTAAGGCCTTGGTTGGTCAACTCAAGGCTTAAATCCAGCCTCAACCTTGCTTTGCTCAGTTAAGGCCTCGGTTAGGAGACTCAAGGCTTGAATCCAGCCTCAACCTCACTTTGTTCAGTTAAGGCCTTGGTTAGAAGACTCAAGGCTTAGATACAGCCTGAACCTCACTTTGTTCGGTTAAGGCCTTGGTTGGGAGACTCAATGCTTGGATCCAGCCTCAACCTCGCTTCACTTGGTTAAGGCCTTGGTTGGCCAACTCGAGACTTGAATCCAGCCTCAACCTCACTTTGTTTGGTTAAGGCCTTGGTTAGGAGACTCAAGGCTTAGATCCAGCCTCAACCTCACTTTGTTTGGTTAATGTCAGGTTCCGCTGACCACAGGGGCTCAGTCTACTGGGCAAACACCTTACATGAAGATCACCGTGTACACAGACGCAGAGCACCGGGAGGAGTGCGAGGCGTAGGAGACCGAAGCGGGGTGGGGGTGGTGTGTGGGGGAGTGCCGGTAGCGCTGGCAAGTGAGACGAGTGCCGGGGAGGGTGGAGGACAAGTGCCGGGGGTTGGCGCGAGTCCCAGGGGCGCAAGAGGATGAGATGAGCGAGCGCTGGTGGGCGAGCGAGTCCCAGGGATCAAGAGATAATCAGGCGTGGGGGCTTAGCGAGTCCCGGGGATGGAAACAGAACCGGGGAAGTTAAACAGCCAAAGGGGGAAAGAGTCGAGATAAGATAACGGGAGATGGAAATGATTAAGTTGAAACGAGGAGTCGGGAATGGAAAACCAGGAGAACTTAGAGTAGAAAGGGAAAGGAGAACAATTAGAATTGATTGAGAGTACGAGGCAAGTAGAGACGAGACAGAAAGACGAAACGAGATGAGTACAACGAGAAAAGAAGCAAGTAAAAGTAAAGAGACCGGGGCGCATGAGAAAACAAAACAGAGATGAGAACACAACAAATAAGATGGGGTTATGGTAATATCAAGACTAGAGTACCTACTTACTACTCTATGACTTATATACTACGCAGTATGTAGGGCCCGGGGCTCAGGCCCAGGTTCCAGCAGCAGGTCACAGCGCCAGGGCTTGGGGTGAGACCTGGGGGCCACGCGGGGCGAGGTTGAAACATGTCACATGGTGCGGAGGTCTCGCAATGGAAACGCAGAGACACATGGTAGTGGGGCGGTGAGGGGGAGCAGGAGCGGGGCGTGGCATGCGGGGGTTGGGTCGGTGGTGATGCGTGATTGTGATGCATGATGGGGGTCTCGGCGTGGGCCGGGGGTGACAGGTGGTGCTGGTGCTGATGTGGTGTGATAGCCAAGACCCGGCGCTGATGTGGTGGTCATGGCGGTGATGGCTGGGAGTGCCGCAGGTGGTGGTGGCTGGTGGCGTTGACGGGCAGTGATGGCTGGGGCAGTTGGCCAGGTAGCGGTCCAGGCCTGGGGTGGTCGTGGGGGTGATTTTGGGAGGGCTGGAGTCCCGGGGGTCGGTAGCGGGTCATGACAGTTAAGGCCTTGGTTGGCCAACTCAAGGCTTAAATCCAGCCTCAACCTTGCTTCACTTGGTTAAGGCCTTGGTTGGGAGACTCAAGGCTTGAATCCAGCCTCAACCTCACTTTGTTCAGTTAAGGCCTTGGTTAGGAGACTCAAGGCTTAGATCCAGCCTCAACTTCACTTCATTCGGTTAAGGCCTCGGTTGGGGGACTCAATGCTTGGATCCACCCTCAACCTTGCTTTGCTTGGTTAAGGCCTTGGTTGGCCAACTCAAGGCTTGAATCCAGCCTCATCCCTTTGGCCAACTCAAGGCTTGAATCCAGCCTCATCCCACACCTCATGCCAAACTCCCATGCGTTGTCCCATTCTTATATAGATTCCCATGCCCACGCGCAACTCCCACGCCTGTCGTCCCATTCTTATATAGATAGATAGATAGATAGATAAATAGATAGATAGAAGACAATATATCCCATAATGGCTGGCCAAATCTAGATTCAGACTCTGGCATCTTTTGTTTGAAAGATCTGTACAGGGCAAGATGCGTGCATGCAAAGGCGAGCTGGCTACAGTTACGTCTTGTCGAGCGGAGCGAAAGGTCACAGAGTTTATATTTCCGCAATGAACCCAATCAAAGTTGAACGTTGACTAGACCTCGCGACCCTGAACAAGCTCAGTCAGGGGGCTAGAACCCACATGCTACAAGACAAATATCTACCGATGCTACTTCTGCTAGGAGAGTCCCCAATGAGGAAGAGCTTCCAGCTTATCTTCAGAGACCCAAAGGGCAACTCTGGCCGATTCAGTTTCCATCATCCAACTCAAGCGTGACTCAGTGGTTCTAGGGATGGCAAAAGCATCAGATGGGAACGGTGGAGGAATACGTTTCCCAGGAAATTGTTATTGATCAACTTGTTGGAGTGTGACGAATATGATATGGTGATATACAGCGAACACAACATAAAGGGCCACCGAGGGCCAAAAGACTCTGCTTTGTCTCGATTCATATATATTTACCGTAGCTACTTACAAGCACCCTCAGTCACGTTTACACGTCTCTGAGGGTGCGTCGCATCCAGAATATTTACAGATATCATACTAACATAAACGTACCTAGAAATACTTACGTGTTTACTAGGTACATTCAATACAGTCACGTTTGCACGTCTCTGAGGAAATACTTACGTGTTTACTAGGTGTATCATTGCGCCATATATCATAGCCTGTTGTTCTAGTTCCAACACAACTCCTTCCAGGGTGCTCAATCGCAACTACCCGAGGACGCGATTCATCCCCCCCATCCTCTATTTTGGCTTTAAAATCAATTTACCAGACAATAAAAACACACTCAAAAGACTCGCGAGCATCAAGTGGTTAAAGTCGTACAAAAGCACTAATCATGGAAGAACACTGGCGTTATGTATCCAACCACCAACTCAACACAGATTATTTCCACATTTGCAAACTGCCTTCGAACAATCCCCTCAGCAGCCTGACGGAGGTTTGGGAGGGTTGAGCAGTGTGGGCGGGACTATTTGGTCAGTTTAAGAGGTGCACGACACTTGCGAGCCCCACTGCGCAATGATCGAAGGTAACACAGTTCTTCCATTCACAACCGCGTTCGTATTAGGCACGGGCTGCTTCGCAAAACTGAGAGAATTGAAGATGCCGGGGTACGACAGGGTGAGGCTGACAAACAGAGTAGAGGTGGTGCGCACAGTGTCTCCGGTGACAGAAGCGACAAAGGAGAAGACGTTTGCAGCTGTGTCCCAACGGCCTAGTGTGTGAAGATCCCAGTTCGCCTCAATGGTAGCGATGGAAGAGTAGTGGTCGTAGAAGTTAGAATCGGTTGTTCCGTGCAGATTGGTTGGAACTGCGTTACCGAGAAGAAGCGCGAAGACGCGATTGGCCAAGCTGATTCCGCTCTCATCGAAAGCTAGACGGTGTGGATCAGTCTTGCTTAGAGCCTCATTCCTGTCAAGTTACAAGTATCTTACTAAGAAGGATGAGAGTCTTGTCGTCGTTGAAATTGGGGTTTGCTAACAGAGGAGGGAGGAAAGTTTTCACCCAGTTACCCGCAAATGTGATGTTGGTGTCATGTGCATCGTTTGCTACAAGCGATGCAATGAGAAAATGGTGTCCCCCAAAGTATCAGCACATTCTCACTCATATTTGGAGTTATGAAGATCCACTGAGGCAGGCGATCTGCATCAAGGTCCTGGTGGAAAAGAGTGAAGTTCTTGATGTTTGCGAGGCGGGACGCATTGGCGTTGATGGAGGTATAGGTGACCAGAGGGCTGGGGGATATTGTATGTGCGTCAAAATGGCAACAAGATGTACACTTACTTGTGGTGGCGCATGTAATCATTAGCGCCCTCTGCGTTTGGGAAGTCTCCCAAAAACCCTGTGGAAGGCATACCTTCCTGATATTCTCCCCATGTAATACCCTTATCCTCTAAGAGATCGACAATCGTGGAAATATTTGAAGGGGCGTTCACGGCGTTGTCGTTGTCCATTCCGAAGTATTCGCCACCGACAGACTAGTGAGGGGAAACATTAGATATGGCAATATATCGAACAGTTTGAGACAAACACGTACCGCGATGTAATTTGGCTGCGAAGGATGACTGACAGCGAAATAGTTGCTGAGGAGTATGCCTTGCTCAAGTAAAGCTGCAAGATTGGCTGTAAAATGTAAGCCACGATGAAACACCCTCCTTTGTCATAGACAGAAATGCTAACGTACGGTCGTTCTTGGCGTCATCGAAATTGGTGTTCTCAAGCCAGACGGATACAATTCAATCAAAAACCTTCCCTGGAACTATAGCTCGTGCGGAAGAGGGCTACACAAACACAACTCACGATCAGTGACAAGGTGACAGCGGTAGATAATACACACAATAAAAACGCCAGAGGCGACGAAGACTGACACCAAGGCTTCGAAGCGCATAAGTGGACGGGCGAAGATCTGTTCTTTGCAGGGTGTCCTTAAAAGGTGCTTCTTTCAAGCTCATGCGTTACGAGCAACCTAAGCGAAGAGAGACAATGACATGACCACATGGCCAGAACGAACGTTCCAGGTGAAGTGGATTAAGAAGCAGATCATATCTGTTGAGAAAGGTAGACTGAAAAGGATATGTATTTCCAAGGCCTCACCAAGAAGGATTCTTGTTGACATACATAGCACGAGCTTTTGTCAAACGTGCGAAACACACACATTCAATCGGACGGGATGTTGAAATAATCGCGCAAGTTGAACAGCATCGAAATTCTAGGTTTGCCTCACGAGGACTGATAAAGAGGCCCAGAGGCAAACAGATGATTAGTTACATACAATGTAACTACTTATATAGTGCAATCCAGTTGCTACGGAAACCCAGATTCACAAATAAAGTCATTTTCCAACACGATAGTGACAGCGGCGAGAGAGGTGGAGCATTGGAACCGCTCGCCAACCTGAGTCAGAATTCCAACACGGGAGATCCAAATCAAAGTCTAAAGCTACTGACCATCCGTTTGAATGAACGGAACATCATCCTTACTATCATGTAACATAGTCCACCTACTATGGAATGAGAGATGAAAATGTTATCTCTGAATGTCTAGGAAAAGATTATGAAGCTCGATTGCAGGCTCAGTCGGGTACCACGTTGTTGCTGTGAACGAGAAGTATGTCACAAATGGAGATGCGCACAAGATAGAAAAGCATTGAGCCAAGAAGTGCGTCCATTCAACGCCTCTTGTCTCCCGGGTTACTAATGTTCTGCAGGTTGATGGTATCACAGGGCGTTGGACCTCTCTGTGACTCATTTATCCAAATACCAGTGGGATCTTATTTGAAGTTTATAAATGCCGGTGTAGCATCTTCCAGGACAGCATAACACATAACAAAGCATACCGGCATAACTTACGTCCTCAGCGATGGCGATGAACATGGCACATCTTTTGGCGTCTTCAATTCTGAGCGCCCATCCACATGATTCCGGATGATGAAATGCACCAAGCTTCAAGAGCTATCCCATCATTGCCAGTACACCGAGGGAAAAGAGAGTTGCGTGCGAGATCATTGCGACCTGCTTGATGGTTTCAAGTGGCTTCACTGTTACACAGATGCAGATTTTAGAAAGTCGCCTACGCGGATGCATGGATTGAAGACATACGCTATACTTTACAAAGATACTTACGACGGACGTGGAACTTGAAGTAGTGACGTTGATCGCACGTGGCTCTGTTGACCACGCAAACCTCACAGTTTGTCAGAAGAACCACAGACAGGGAAGAAATCTTTTGAATAATATCCGACAAGTAAACATCTCGCACAGCAGTACATACACACCTCATCTATCTTGATATCCACCGCTTCAGTCCGTTTAACAGCCAGATGGCTGGAGGGCCTGCTGAATGAACTGAGAAATGATGATCGTGTTGAGAGTAGACTTTCACGGCAGTCTGTCTTTTCATCTTATCTTATCTTTTTCCTCTTATAGATAATTCTCCCTCTCGCTCGCCACGACTCACTCCTGGGGCCAGAATATGTTTCTGATGGAAAAAGAATCAAAGAAACCTGTCATTTGTTTCTTGGCCAGCTTTTTACTATAGAAAAAGGCAAATTTTCTTTGTTCAATTACTTTTTCCATCAGAAATTGACACATTAGAAATGGCATAACAGGTTTCCTCTTCACCTTTTCCCAAGGAAACACAATTGGGTGCCAGCAGTGACTGTAACTGTGGCTCACAATCAGTATTTGTTAATCTTTGCTTGCGAACCTTAATTGTTTTCTCTAGATAGCCTAATCGTATACACAGCCACCCTCAGTTGTTCACACTACTTTGGAGTGACTGAGGGTGAGCCTAACATACTTACCTACCATTACCCATGACTTATTCCCACCTGTAGAATACTTACTGTATCTCTACAGGTAATACATCAGTCGTCTCACTACTTTGGAGTGACTGAGGAATACTTACTGTATCTCTACAGATTGGAATTCATACCAAGAACACAGTAAAAAAAACCCCAAAAGCTCAAGTCTCGAGCAATGAAACACAGTCTGGAGTCATAACCAGATGTCATTTTACACAGTATTCCACAATGTCTGGTGCATGTCAACGCAAGAGTGCGTCGTAGTCCACTGATTCAGCCAGTGTGGCTGTTGATGTTGCTGTCCCTCAGGCTAGCTTATGCTTGTTGTACTAATTGAGCTCAAGCTCAAAGATACAAGTAAACAATTTGATATATTGAGTTGAATTAGCCTTAGGTACATTCTGGCCTCTATTGGCCAATAACTGTAGACGCTTTTGCGTCAATTCTTTAGAGACCATTGGAAAACAGTCCAGTACCAGCTGAAGCTGGACTGATAAGGTCAATAGTGACCCACCATCCTCTTCTTTCATCAGAGGAATG
This sequence comes from Termitomyces sp. T69sscA, assembly GCA_017657225.1. Lineage (NCBI taxonomy): Eukaryota > Fungi > Basidiomycota > Agaricomycetes > Agaricales > Lyophyllaceae > Termitomyces > Termitomyces sp. T69sscA. The sequence continues at coordinate 13,260 of JAGGAQ010000341.1, read as the reverse complement.
TAGTTCAGACTCCAAGTCTAGAAATCTCCTGGGGCTCTTCTGCCTCACCTGTGGCTCCCACTTTCTCCCCACATCTCCAGTAGTGAAAACACTGATTGTGCCTTTCCTTTATCCTGCTCAGCCTGTCCAGTCACTGTGGCCAGACTCGCTCCTTGGTGTCATGTCACCTGTTCTGATGACATGTCTTGCCCCTGCTTCACCCCTTGTTCGGGCTGCACAGTCCTCACTGGAGTACTATGTGCTAACATGCTACCCTGTGTCGTATCTGCGTATTGTACAGGTTTGCCCTGTGCCTCTGGTATGAGCATTGTTTTCTCAGGCAAAGTCAGATAAACTAAGGAAGCCACATTCATCACTGGGTGCAACGACTCAGATGTGAAAGAATTATCCCCTGGTCAAGGACCAGGGTTCAGTATCAATTTCATCTGTGATACAGACAGCCTGCCCAGCATTCCAAAGCTCACAATCTTGCATGTTTCACGCAGTAACTGAATCAGACCAAATATCAGATTTGACTAGATACATTATGAATACAAGATGTTGTCTTACATAATCTGTCAGGTTCCGCTGACCACGGGGGCTCAGTCTACTGGGCAAACACCTTACGTGATGATCACTGTGTACACAGACACAGAGCACCAGGAGGAGCGCGAGGCGTAGGAGACCGAAGCGGGTGGGGGCAGTGTGTGGAGGAGTGCCGGTAGCGCTGGTGAGTGAGACAAGTGCCGGGGAGGGTGGAGGACGAGTGCCGGGGGTTGGCGTGAGTCCTGGGGGTGTGAGAAGGTGAGACAAGCGAGCGCTGGTGAGCGAGCGAGTCCTGAGGATCAAGAGATAATCAGGCGCGGGGACTTAGCAAGTCCCGGGGATGGAAACAGAACTGGGGAAGTTGAACAACCAAAAGGGGAAAGAGTCGAGATAAGATAAGGGAAGATGGAAATGATTAGGTTGTGGAGAAGAGCCGGGAACAGAGAACCAAGAGAACTTAGAGTGGAAAGGAGAAAGGAGAACAACAAGAATAGATTGAAAGTACGAGACGAGAGGAGATGAGACAGAGAGACGAAACAAGATGAGTACGACGGGAAGAGAAGCAAGTAAAAGTAACGAGACCAGGACATGCAAGAGAATGAAATAGAGACAAGAACACAACAAACAAGACGGGTTACGGTAATAGCAAGACTAGAGTACCTACTTACTACTCTACAACTTATATACTATGCAGTACGTGTGGCCTGGGCCTCAGGCCCGGGTTCCAGCAGTGGGTCGCGGTGCTGGGGCTTGGGGTGAGACCTGGGGGCCGCACAGGGCAGGGCAAGGTTGAGACATGTTGCGCAGTGTGGAGGTCTTGCACTGGAAACGCAGAGACACGCGGTAGTGGGGTGGTGAGGGGGAGCGGGAGCGGGGCATGGCATGCGGGGGTCGGGTCGGCAGTGATGCATGATTGTGATGCGTGATGGGGGTCTTGGCACGGCCTGGGGGTGACAGGTGGTGCCAGCGCTGATGTGGCGGCTATGGGCAGTGTGATAGTTGAGACCTGGCGCTGATGTGGTGGTCACGGCGGTGATGGCCGAGGGGTGCTGCAAGTGGTGGTGGCTGTGGTGGTGACAGGCAGCAATGGGCGGTGATGGCCGGGGGTGCTGCAGGTGGCGGTGGCTGGTGGCGTTGACGGGCTGTGATGGCCAGTGATGGCCAGGGGAGTTGGCCGGGTAGCGGTCCGGGCCTGGGGTGGTTGTGGGGGTGGTTTTGGGAGGGTTGGAGCCCTGGGGCCGGGGCTGAGTCCTGGGGGTCAGTAGCGGGTTGTGACATAATCTATGGATGTGCATCAAAGGCATGCATCAGTGTCCAAATACACTACAATATGCATGGTGAGCACAATTGATATGGTACAAGTAACCTTGCTAGTTACAATTTTATTCTACATCAACTTTCATTTTGCTCCACCCCTCCACACTTTGCTCTACTCCTTTGTGCTGCTCTCTAAGACCCCTGAGGCCCACTCTAGACCTCCAGAGATCTCCAGAGGTCATTTCCTTTTTAGGCAGCCTCTAAAGCATCCTGCACTTCTTGTTTGTGGGTTGTTGGAGGTTAAGGTTAGCTCTGGTCCTCCTGTAAAGTTGCTCTCATGCCTCTACCACTTACAGATGTGCTATGCCAGGCAGCAGGGATCCTTAGACTTGTTCTTTTTAGATTCACTTCTGTTTGGTGATTAGTTATTGCTGTATTATTGATTACTGTTTCTAATATAACTTTGGATTCCCCTCTGCCAGTTGCATGATTGTGCCACAACCCCTGGAGGTTGCCGTTACAGCAGAACAAGTCTCTTCATGCTAGTCTAGAAGCCCTCTGTAGCCTGCCTGCATTTGCATGGCTCCTACTTGTCATTTCTCCACCAGATTCACACATCATGTTGTTTCTATGTTTCAGCTTGCCAGTTTACAAGCTCCCTTAGATGCTCTGGCCTCTAAAGATGAAGCCTGGACTTGCTTGCTACACCTAGAGGTGCAGCTTACTCAAGCCTCCCTCACTCATCACACCACTCTTTTGCCAAATTACTAACACTATATCTCAGTCCCTCCAGGCACTCTTAAAGCACCTACCTCCAGGACCCCACTTTGCAAAATCCTTGGACTCAGAGCCATGCCAAGAAGAGTGAACCACTTACTGGGATACATTGAATACAGAGACTCTCCAGGTACACTTGTATTTGATGTGTATACAATTGTTATATTACTGATCATGTCAACAGAATACCACATGCTTGCTCTTCTCAAGGTGTCATGTTTCTATTGCTGCTATCATATTCCATATTCTTACAAGCAATGTAGACTCTGTTTTTTGTCTTTGACTCAGACACAATTTGTTTTTTCACCTTAGTAGGTATATTTGTATAAGATGACTTGGGTTATTGAACATCTTGTTTTAGCTGGTTTTGCCTGTGCAGCCGCTTGCTATCTTGACTCCTGGTATGTTTCTGGTTGCCAACCTATCTTGATCATTCTCATTCAGTCACAATGTAGATTCTGTTCCCATTCAATTAAACATGTTTCATTCCACCTGGTGCATATATTTATGCAAACTGACTTCAATAATTCCTGATGCAGTATTGGCAGCTTTTATTCTATGCATGCAATCATATTGATAGTTGTGAGGGTATGTGTATAATAACAGTATCATAGTAATTATGTGATCAAGTGTACTATCTGTTAGTAACAATTGGTCGGGAAACCAGGGTGGAATTAATTATTCCAAAGTGCTTCAAGACTGAATTAAGATAAGTTGATTGATTCAGTCAGATTATGTGCTTCCTTTGGTCACAAGGTACTTGTAACCTCAGAATATATTGAATTTCTCCAAGATCAGTTATGTCATAATTTGTTGACAAATCCTCCTTGAATGACATAATTTTGCAAGCAGTTTTTCCAACAATAGCTATATCATCAACATAGGCCAAGATTATCAAGATAATTTCACCAGCAGATTGGTAAATATACAAGCAATCATCAGATCTAGTTTGAGTGAACCCCAACTCAATAAGTATATCATGAAGACATTCTTTCCAGTTACAACCAGCCTGTTCAAGTCCATAGATAGCCTTTCAAAGTTTCCAGTGTTCAAAGTCTTCAGTGTTTTTCTTTCCCAATTCCTTCAGGTGGTTTCATGATCTAATTTTCCTTCCAAATATGCACCAATCACATCAATTTGATGTATTTCTAGATTAAGCATGACAGCAAGTGTCAGGAAGACACAAAGAGTTGTAAATTTGGCTAAATACAAGCTTTAACCTTAGCATGATGTTCATTTTTATGAAATTAGAGAATTTTGCTTCTAACAATAACCTTCTTTTCTGCAGGTAATTAATCAATTTCTTAGACTCCTTCTTTATTGATTAATTGTTGATATTTTCAATGGCTTGCTTCTCTTCTTCTGTATGGAACAATTTTAATGCCTTGGCATATGTAGGACCAGGGGTTGCTATTAAAGTAACATGGCCAGAACCATCACAAGTTTTATTTCCACAATATCATTTAGGAGCACAATGTTTCCTTGTATTCAGTTTCTTCCACTCCTTCTCCCGTATCCTCATTGGATGACAATTCAGGAATAGATACACAATGAGGTAAGTCAGATGCAGGGTAAACTGCAGTGTCTATCATGTCATTGATTTCTTTGGTGCTAGCTTGGGAGCTCACTGGGTGTATTATTGTCATGAAATCCCCATCCCTCAATGCTATGAGTTGGCCATTTTCAAGATCTTTAAGCCTACATCTTTTTGTTTCATCAACCCACCACTCCAACATCCTGATGCAAACAGCTCTCAATTCCAATATGCCACAACAGACTTCTTTCAAAACATGAGCCCATCGAAGAGAACAAATATTCTCAAATGAGATAAGTACAGTTTACTTCTGTTTTCCTTGTATTCTGATAAAGGAATTTTCCATCCAAGGCTGAAGTTGGAGTAATGGAATAGATGTATGCAGCATACATAAACACCTCACCCCAGTACCTCAAATCCATTTTTGCATTGTGCAACATGCTGTGAGTCATTTCCATGATGACAGCAAATGCATACTTGGCTATACTACTTTATTAAAGTTGGTAGAGATTGATGGTCTTATGTATGTTTTATTATGTTAAGTGAGCGCAATGTGCTCAGTGCTGCATTGACAAACTCATTTCTATTATCAGTTCATATGATTTTGACAAACTGTACTCCTTGATGTCCAACATGAGCCACTACATTTCATACATTGTCTATGACTTCTTCTTTGGACTTGAGCAGCCTTCAAATAGGCAGGTGACAGTTTATTTCAACAATGACCAAAGTATAGAGGTAACCATCCCAAGTGGTGACACTCATGGGTCCTGTCAAGTCCATAACAAGAAGTTTATTTTTGTCATATTTTGCATTATTCACATCAGGGATTTAAGGACATGTAGCTTTGTTCTGGGCACATCTGCTGCAGAGATGATCAAATTTGCAAGGTAATTCAATGTCTATACCAGTTACAAGTTGATTATCCACCATGGATGTAATAACATGAGGACTGATATATGCTAATTACCAATGCCATAGTATCATAGTTGATTTGTTGGCAAATGAACATAACATGACCATCAATCGTCTTAAGATTCTAATTTCAATGCAGGACAAGGTATTTGTAGAGCAATAAGATTTGCTTCTGGAAACTCATAATTATTCCACAGTAAAGCAATCCTAAATGGTAAACCTTTAATTATGGCACCAGCATGCTGTAATTTTCTAAGGCTAACTGGGTTTGCACCAAGGCTCAGAATATGCAACATGTCATGAAGCTTAACATCATTTGTGCTATCAAGAAGATTTTTTGGAATGATAATGTACCAGTCTCAATAACAGGCACTTGATGCAATCCTTCCATAGAAACATGTTGTAGGTGAATTTCTTGATATTATGTGAAGTAGCAATGATCTGACACCATATGACACAATGCAGCACTGTCAAGTAACAAACCAGAAGGCATATCATTGTAACTTGCCATCAAGACTTTGTTAATTTTGCAACTTTGATTTTGAGAGTTGTTTACTGCTAGATTAGCATTATCAATGCTTTGGACTTTTGAGGCTTCAGTCACTTTGGGCTCCAATGCTCCTTTTCTCCACAATTATGGCAGACATCATCAGAGTTTGGTTTGTGCTTAATCTTCTGCTTGTTTTTGGCTAACTTTATATTTATTTTGCTCCCACTAGTATTATTACCACTTTTAGAAACGAATGCAACAGTATTCATTGCTGCATTTTCTTCATGCATGTTCCATTCATGAACAAGTATTAATTCTGCAAATACATCATTCAGTTTGAGAGCAGTACCTCAGAGTAGCAGATTTTGCTTGACAACTTGCCAAGCAAGAGAATGTGGGAGAGACAAAAGTATAGTGTCAATGATTGTATGGTGATCAGCCTTTAGGAAACAATGATGAATATTAAAATAGAAGCCAATGTGGTTCAAAATGAAGGTATGTCTGACCAATTTCTTTGCAAAGAGCTGCTGATAGTAATAATGAATGTTTACACCACTCTGTTGCTCAATGAAGTTAATGCATAATTGATCCCATGTTGATTTTGAACTTTCACAGGCAATAATAGACTCATGTTGGGCATATTCAATAGCACAGGGGCTCAGATCACTGGGCAATTCCTTATGTGGTGAACACAATGTCCACATGCATGGTGAGTACTGTCAATGAGCATGGGGCATGTGAGACTAAGAGGCAGAACTGGGAATGTGAATAGACAATGGGCAGGGAGTGCTGATGATGTCTAGGGCAAGGGTGTGAGGGTGATGGTCATATTTCTTGCAAGATTACTTCTAAGCCATATATTCTTTTAATTGAAGTATGTACATCAATTCCTAACCATTCTTTTGAATACTAACCAAAAATATTCCTTCACCAGGACAGATGGATGTCATGAGACAGTGTTCACAACCAAATACAACACCCCAGAAAGACTTGGCTTGCAAACAAAGTGGCTTTCATATTATCTGACCAGCTGTGATAATCTGTATCATTTGACTTTGCAAACTGTAAGGTCTTAGAAGTCCATTTGCTAACAGCAGGGCCCATAACCTGAAAAAGCATAGTGTGTTGCACAGTAGGAATACATATGGACATGACATCACTAAAGTTCAAATCAAAAGATGTCTGCTGTGAGTACAGTGTGAGATGACTTGTAGTTACAAGCTAAGAAAGGCTTACCTGTGATTAGAGTGTGAGATGACAGGGTACTCACTTATGTGCCTGCAGGTATTCAAATTGAAGTGTAACAATGAGTGCCTTGATGAACAAAGGAACAGTGGCCAGTGACTAGGGACAGATGTGCTAGATGTGACAAGCAAAAGAGATATTATCTTTAGCCCAAATTAACTCTGGGCAACCTCCATCACTTACTTGCCTGACTCATTAATGCAAGGCCATTGAGGATGAAATGAGGAGCAAGTTTGAAGATGAGTAAGACTGATAAGAATAAATTGATTAAGGTCATAGCATGAGCTTGTAGGAAAGAAATATAATGATTTCTTGAGTTCTAAAACAGTTCTTGAGCTTTGATTTTCCATTCTGAGAGTGAGAGGGGCCAAAACTCAAGCCAGAGCTGTAAATTTCCAAAAGGCTGGAGGTTCAAAAGGGGCTAAATGAGGATGGACCATGTGAAGGAAGGAAGATAGATGCAGGATCCTAATGGAGTTGTTTACTATGTAAAGCTTGTAAGCATCACTGTGCCACCAGCTAAGGAGTTGAATCTCATAGTCTGAGTATCCTGCTGTGGTAGCAGCAGAAGTAGCACCATGCCTGAAGCTGTGGCCTGCATATGTCCTGGATTAATGCCTGTGAGAGCAAGTGCATTACAAATTTCTTAGACAAAGTAGGTGTAAGAGAGGGCTTTTCCATCTGGTTGCTTAAATAGAGGTGCATTGTCTTCAGAAGGAAGCTCAATGTACAGGGCTTTGAGTGCTGTGACTGGGTATGAGGGCGACCTGGGTGCTACTACTGTGGTGATTGTAACTTCTTTTCTGAAGGAGTCAGATTTAGATGCAAGAAGTGTGAGCTGGATGTGCATGGCAGATTGAAAGTTGGGAACGAACTGAATTGTGCTGTGGCAGAGATTAAAGTTCACATTAAATTTTCCTCCCTTTCTGATGGTGAACATCTGCTGTGCAAAAGTCCTAAATAAGCAAGGCAGCATGCAGCGTAGACACTGGTGTGGCCTGGTGTGATGCTTGAACAAAGGTGAGTGAAGAGGGTAGTGAGTATGGGGAGGGTGATAGGCTGAACTGGCTGGTAATCACATTTTCCATGAAAATGTCTGATGCCTCTGAGCAGCCATTGAACAAGTAGAGACTCAAGTGTGGTGAAAGGTAAGTCTGCATCAACATTGAGGGAACACACTGAGGCCATGTATGCTTTAATGGTCTTGGGCTGAACTTGAGGGCTGAGGCTTGCAACCCATGATAGGACTGCTTGCTGTGATGCCAGAAGGATTGAACCATTTGGATTGTAGAAGCAGTTGAGTTGGGCATGGAGGATGAATTGTCTCTGACCTGTTGAATAGGTTCATTTTGTGCTGGAGGCAAGTCTGTGCTATAGATAGAATGCAACAGTCTTGGAGTGGTACTAGCTTTGCACATACCACCAAGCCAGAGTGGAGGAGGCATAGCAGGTGCTGGAGCTTGATCTCATGTGGATGGATGCAGGGGTGAGGGCAGCGGTGCATGTGGGGCTTAGGCCTGGGCAGCTGGGTGTTGGTGTTGATGTGAGTGTTGGTGTGGGTGTGGGTGGGAAGGGTGTGCTGAGTGCTGGAAGTGTTGGAGAGGGGTCGCGGTACACGGAGGTCACAAGGGTCAAGCACGTGTGTAGTGTGCCACAGGAGTATGGGATTGTATGGATTAGGACAAAGGAACTGTATAGTTGGAGGATATGGATCAGGTTTTGGAGATTAGATATACCTCAGTCGTTTATCCACCGACTGAGGTATGTGTGGTGTTACTTACGGAAACAAGCATGCTAATAACTTATTTATTAGTCTAACTGTTTACAACAGGTATATAGATTAATACAGTCATTTATCCACCAACTGAGTCTAACTGTTTACAACAGGTTATTGGCCCCGTGCCACTCAGTGAGACGACACTGAAAAAAATTTTTTTTCTGACCCACCGGAAATTGACCCTGACCCGACGATATGTCTCAGAACCCCCCCTTGTTCCTCCTCCCAGCGGAGGAGAGATTCAACAGCTCCAATTGGGTAGCCTTCAAGACAACCATCACCAAAGCCGCACATGGACGTGGCATGTTAGGATACCTGACCAGCGAGATCACCAACCCCGCCCAGTCGGACTCGAAGGCTGCATGCTCTACTACGGCCACAAACTGGTGGGGCACCACTAACCCCATGCTGGACGAATGGACGCAATGCAATGCTTTTGCACGTAGCATGGTAACATTGAACGTCCTGAACCCGGTCGGCACGGGAGTCAACATGGTGGGGACTGCAGCGGCTGCTTGGTCATTGCTGACAACACTGCACGATGCGAAGTCAGACTTGGGTCTCATCCACGCCAAGGAGGAACTCACCTCAATAAAATACGTCGACGGCACGAGCATTGAGGCGCACTTTAAAGTGCTGAGAACTGCATGGTCAAAAGCTAACAATCAGGGAGCCAAGATTGACGATGACCACTTCCGTGCGTACATCATAAAGTCCATGCCAGCGTCATGGGTGGCTGTTACTGGATCACTGTTGAATGAAAAGACGTCAGCCGCAGTCATTGTGTGGTTGACGACGCACGCATTACTGCTGCATGGCACTTCTGCGATAGCACCCGCGAAGTCAGCGCAAGCTCTGGTGGCCCAGACCGGACATACTGCAAATGCCACCAAGGAAAAATGCTCCAACCCCGTGTGTGGTCGCATCGGGCACACTATCGAGAGGTGTTTTAAGAAAGGTGGTGGGATGGAGGGACAGTTCCCTGAGTGGTGGAGGAAAGGCTGCAATGGGAACGCGAATGGCGCCACTGTAGCGACGGTTACCGCCATGAACCAGACTCCTGCCAACGCCACGCTGCAAGCAAACTCCGCGGTTGTCTCAGCCACCAATGACTCTAATCCTCGGTGCCTTGCATTCTCGGCCCTGACGGGCAGCAAGTTGCCTGATCAAATCATGTATGCTGACTCTGTAGCAAGCCAACACTTCTTCGCTGATCGCAACGATTTTATCATGTATGGCCCACCAGACGACGGGTGCAGGACTGGTTTAGCTGCAAAGGGGTCGTTCGACATCATCGGCTGTGGAAAGGTCAGAAAATGGGTCAGTTTTGCGGGGGAGATTATCGAAATCACGTTCAACAACGCATTGCATGCCCCTGACTTGGATCATAACCTTGTATTGATTGGGTCCTTAGTGCGTAAGGGAGTCAAGCTGGGCATTGACAGCAATGGTGCCACGCTCCATGCCCCGGATGGCAGGCCCTTTATGAAATGCCCCATGTCAGGTACAATGTTTGTTGTGGAATTTGCCCCACCGCCACCTACGGCACTTGTCACTCGCTCGCTTAGCCGGCCCACTGACCTTGAGACCTGGCACCAACGTTTGGGTCATATAGGTGAAACCACACTACGTGAGATGGTCCGCCGTGATGTAGTTGAGGGTCTCTGGGTGACCACAATGTTGATGATTGGCAAGTGTGAGGATTGTCTCATGGGAAAACAATCCCGGTGGCCGTTTGACGCCACTGTCACACCAGAGTCTAACCCCTACGAGCATGTGGCGTTTGATCTGCGGGGACCTGTGCAAATCCAGACGACTGGTGGTAAGACCCTGATGATGGTCGCCACTGATCAAGTGGGGGCCAACTGTGAAGTGTGGTTCCTCACGAACAAGACCAAGGAAAACACGCTAGCGTGCCTGGAGGCTTTCGACGTGCGAGTTGAGATGCAGTATGGGTTAAGGGTCAAATGTGTATGTATCAACGGTGGAAGGGAATTTGACAATGAATTATGGGAAGCCTATTGTCAGAAGCGGGGGATCAGACATGAGACTATGGCCCCGCACTCATCCGCAGTGAATGGTGTGGTGGAGTGGAGGAACAGGACCATATTGGACTTAGCCCGCAGCATGCTGAGTGACTCTCGTCTCCCCGTGCATTATTGGGGTGAGGCGGCGTCTACAGCAGTCCATGTCCTTGACCTGGTCCCAAGCTCGAGGCACCCTGGACGAACCCCTTTTGAGATTTGCACTGGCAAGAAACCCAACGTCTCGTACCTTCGGCCCTTCGGATGCACTGCATACACGAAGATCCCACGTGAAGAGGGCCCTAGCAAACTTGAACCGCGGTTGGTACAATGCGTGCTTGTTGGTTACTTTGGAGCTGGCGACTACAAGCTCCTTGAACGCGGTACTGGGCAGATTTTTCACTCTCGCAACATGGTGTTTGAGGAGGGCCCCACGCACCGTACGCTTCTGCCACTGACCTTTATGAGGTGTTTGACGTTCCCACCGTGGGCGGCGATACCAGCGAGACACCGCCGATGACGCCAGACTCACCATCTGTTACTGATACCCCGGGCATTGCTTCGCTGGTATCCCCACCTGCTGTCGAACCCTGTTGATCTGCCCGTCTAGCTGCCAGAATGCTGGATGGAGGCATTGCACCGCCTACTGAGGACCCGATCACCACTGAGCATGACAACCCTGAGAGTGAGGAAGAGACTTACGTGAGTATGCCCGGTGCCTTGGCTACACGCACTGCCGACCCTGATGAACTATGGGTCCCAAAATCTTACTCCGAGGCGATGCGTTGACCCAACTTGTGGTGGGCACCGATGGACCAGGAAATGGCGAGGATGCATGAGCGCAAGGTCTGGAGACTTGTTGAGAGGCCCAAAGGTGCTAGAACAATGAAGAATTGTGGGGTTTTCGTCATCAAGTACGATGCTGATGGCAAGGTTGCTGGGAGGAAAGCCAGGCTCGTTGCAAAGGGCTTCTTGTAAATCCCCGGCATCGACTACTTTGCGACCTACGCGTCCGTAGTGAAGTACAAGTCCCTCCGGATGAACCTGGCTGTGGGTGCGGTGTTGGATTATGAGATATGGCAAGTTGATTACATGAGCGCATACCTCAACGCACCTACACAAGTACCAATACTGATGGAGCAGCCGGAGGGGTATGAGGTGAAGGCAGGCGAAGTCTACAAGGTCGACGTGAACAAGGGTGAACGGGTCTGGGGGAGTAATGTGGCGGATGGTACCGTGGAGGAGAATGAGAAGGACTTGGTGTCCTTACTTGACAAGGCGCTCTACGGGACGATGGATGGGGCACAAAACTGGTGGCGAACATTAGATGAAGAAATGGGAAGACTAGGATACAAGCGATCGGAGGCAGACCAGTCCGTGAGGTTGAGAGTCAGGGATGGAGAGAAGACAATCACCAGTACATACACAGATGACACATCAGGAATGTCCTCATCGAAAGCGGAAGCCGAGACAGCACGACGGGAACTTGGCGAAAGATACAAAGTCAAAGACTTGGGAGACATCAAGTTTGTTCTAGGCATTTGTGTGACGCACAACCACGAGAACCGACTCATCACACTCGACCAGGAGGAATATTTAAAACGCACACTTGCGAAGTTTGGAATGTCTGACTGCACCCCGAAGTACACACCTCTTCCACCAGGAATAATAGTGAGCCGGTCCCAAGCACCAGCGACGGATGAGGATCGCCATTATATGAAAGATAAACCATATTCCGAAGTGCTTGGATCACTAATGTATGCCCAGATCGGCACTTGCCCCGACATTGCTTTCACGATCACCTCTCTGAGCTGCTTCATGACAAACCCTGGGAAGACTCACTGGCTAGCGCTGCTCCATGTGATGAGATATATCAAAGGCACAATATCGTACAAATTGCGCTACAGGGGTCTAAACTACACTGACTACATACCACGAGGCTACTATGATTTGGACTTGGCAGCAGATATCGATACCCGGAAATCTGTGTCAGGGGGAGTATTCATACAAGCTGGAGGACCCACGTGCTGGAGCACGAAATACCAGGATACCGTCTCGACGTCCACGACGGAAGCTGAATACATCGCGTTAGGAAGAGCAGCTGAACAAATCCAATGGATGTTCTCGGCCCTGGCTGAGATCGGCCTCAGCGTTACGTACCCTGCGGCTTTGGAAGGCAATAATAACGGCTTGATTGCGATCGCAGAGAATAAACGAAATCACAACCATGTTAAGCACATCAACGTATGACACCACTTCATTTGCCATTCAGTTGAGGAGGGAAAGATCCAGATCGGATATGTACCAAGTGCTGAAAACCTTCCAGACCTATTCACGAAGCCGCTGCCACGCCCTCAGCATTACAAGTTCTGCCTGGCCCTCCGCTTATGCGACACGTGACATGTACTGCAAGCCCGGGGGAGTGTTGGAGAGGGGTCACGGTACACGGAGGTCATGAGGGTCGAGCATGTGCGTAGTGTGCCACAGGAGTATGGGATTGTATGGATTAGGACAAAGGAACTGTATAGTTGGAGGATATGGATCGGGTTTCGGAGATTAGATATACCTCAGTCGTTTATCCACCGACTGAGGTATGTGTAGCGTTACTTACGGAAACGAGCATGCTAATAACTTATTTATTAGTCTAACTGTTTACAACAGGTATATAGATTAATACAGTCGTTTATCCACCGACTGAGTCTAACTGTTTACAACA
>JAGGAQ010000340.1:0-20892 GCA_017657225.1 Termitomyces sp. T69sscA | reverse complement strand
ACCAAGTTGGTGGAGGGTCTAAATCCATGGGTTATGGGGATTTATGGGTTATCAGAGCCATGGGTTATAAGAGGTTCAACTGTATATAGACATTGAGGGGAGCTGTTTCGAGTAGTCTGTTTTTAGAAAAACGCGAAAGCAAAACTTGTCCCATTCTGTTCACGGTATCGACTAAGTGACGAGACTAGGGATAGTCTCCTCACAATGTAACCTTCATGCCTCTAAGTTTCTTATATTTCTCCGAACCTTCGGGGCTTCGTACGGTGTAGACTCAGATACCAGTAACATCAGATAGCATGGGTAGCATTCAGACGAATCCAGACTAGCGTGTACTATTAGTAGAATAAATAATCCGTTTTATCAGAAAATCCAGGTCCAGAAACATCTACCGGATTTGTCTGCCACCAGATTGCTCCGTCTCCTACCAGAGATATTTCTGGCGGTATAGAACAGATCTAGTGATATACGACCCAGATAAAAAGCTGACATGAGCAGATACTCACAGACATCGGTCAGCGCTGGCCACATTCTGTACAGAGTTCAGCTCAAGACACTTGGAACACGTTGTGTTCCCACGGTCCGACCTAATTTGTGACTCCGCGCCTGTTTGGATTCCGATCATCTTGAGAGTCAGTATCTCCTTGCACTAGGCCGGTTTCAGTCAGAACCTCTCCATTCACCGATCTTACCGGTACGATCATAATCAATCATGTGCTGCTTAGGAGTGCTCAACGAGAAAGGCAAAAAGAGTATTTTATTGCAGAGTCCTCACAAGAAAGGCAAAGTTGGAATGCACTGTGCCGTCGCTGTCGTCTCTATATGTTCGGTCATATACCTCTGTGTTTCGGTCATATACCTTTGTGTTTCAAGTCATACCAGCCTGAGGCTAGAGGTCTTGAACATGATCAGCCCCACGGGGATGTCGCATCACTACAGTGTACTTCCCTCTGCTTGTGGTAACTCTACTCGACAAGACCCATATGTGTCATCATTCTTATAAAAAAGTCCCCTTGATTGATATGGAGCTTCTCTCCTGTATTTTAACTCAAGGAGGACTCTCACCTCGATCTAAAGCACCTACATGATGCTAGCCATCCCTCAGATAGCACTCGCTACCGTCGTTCTCCTCATCATACTCCAAACCATCCGTCTCCGCCGCCAAACACATAAACTCCCTCCCAGTCCACCTGGGCTTCCCCTCCTCGGAAATCTACTTCAGGTACCGAGAAAGGTAAGTCTCCCATCTCTATCCCCACCAATCACCCCCAAAATCCACTACTCCAGCACCTCTCGACATACTTCCGCCAACTACTCGAACAATACGGCGGCCTCTTATCACTTAACCTCGCAGGTCACGTGCGTACTCGCACCTCACCCTTTCTCACTTAACTCCAACCCTGACTACAGCGCCTCGTCCTAATCGGCGACATCAAAGTAGCCCACGAACTCCTCGACAAGCACGCCGCGAAACACTCCTCCCGGCCAGTCATGTATTACCTCGTAAGCCACTCCTTCACCGCTCACAAATCACCGATTAAAAACTGATGCCGCCCCTAGCGCCACCACGTCGATCCCACAGAGACGTACTGGTCCCACTCCGCGGACGGCCCAACAGTCAGCCTCGGCCGCCGACTCGGCGCCGGCGTCATGGCCCGCGTGCGCGTGGGCGCGACCGAGCCCCTCCAGGCGTTCGAGGCACTGCTTAACGTGCAGAAGCTCCTCGATGACGGGGGCAGAGAGTGGTTCCGCCATATGATACGGTAAGCTTAAGCTTAGGCCACGTGTCGTAGAGCTTACGATGCTGTTTACTTATCACTTTCTTTTTTTTAAACTTACGATTCGAACTGGTACAGGTTCTCGGCGAGCACCGCGCTCGCGGCGGCGTACGGCATGCACTGCCCCGATGGTGACGAGCCAGCGCTCAAGAACGTCCGCGAGGTGCGTGCGGTGTGGCACGGTGGTCTGATTTCTGACTCGTGGTCAAGGTAATCGACGAACTGGTGGTCCTCTTCAACCCCACGGCGAGCATCGTGAACGTGTTGCCCTTCCTAGACCTCATACCGGGGCCGATGCCGTGGCGCACCCGTGCACGCGCGTTCAACAAGCGCGATCAGACGGTTTATCAGGAGCTGCTAGATCGGGCTCTTACGGGCAGAGCGTCTGGGATGAATACGTGAGTTTTCTTTGGTAGCGGAGATTGCGAATTGATTGTTGATGTATATAGATGGGCTGCTGCTTTTGCGCACAAGGATAGCCCCGACGGCGACCAGAGTCGTCTTTTGAAGACCTTCTCCGGGGTGAGTTCACAAAAATCGTTTTTCCGTTTTTCGAAACATGTGTAACTGAGTTTTTGATACACAGGCAGCTATTGAAACCGTGAGTTTGCAAAAGAAATAGCACGCGGGTCCTCAATACTTCACCTAGACCGCCATCTCTCTGCAAATCTTTGTCCTTGCTTGCATCCGTCACCCCGAGTGGGTGGCTACCGCGCAAGAGAAGATTGATGCGGTCGTTGGACCTGACCGGCTACCATCGTTCAAGGACCGACCTCTGCTCCCCTACGTAGAGGCGATTGTCCGCGGTAAGGTTCCCTTGCGCGAAAAGGCCACGCTTGGATTGCGACTCACGAATTAACTACAGAGACACTGAGATGGCGCCCCGCAGGTACATCTCATCTCTAATTTCTCTCGACGGCCTGCTGTACAATTTCTAGCTCGCTGTGGTGTGCCCCACCAATCCATTGCAGACGACACAATCGAGTACCAGGGACAGACATACTTCATTCCGAAGGGTTCCATCATCTTCGCTGTAGCATGGTTAGTTGCTCCGTCGTCCTCTCACACACCCACTAAAAACTATCGCTTCAACACCAGGGCAATCGAACACGACCAATCAAGATTCAAAGACCACGACCGCTTCATGCCTTCGCGCTTCCTCGACGCCGAGGGCAACCTAAAGCCGAATTACGAAACCAGTGCCTTCGGCTTCGGCCGGCGCTGTCAGTCTCTCCCCATCTCGCCATCACTCCTACAATCGTACTGATACGTGAGCCGTGAAGCGTGCCCGGGCGTCCCCTTCGCGGAACGCTCGCTCTGGATCAGCATCGCGACGTTACTATGGACGTTCAACATCCGGGGATCAGATGCACTTGACCTCGAGACGGGCGAGCCGTTTAAATACGATGATGGCGATGACGCGTTCAATGGAGACGTTCGTCTATGACATTTTGATCGCGTGGGTTTTTTTTGCTGACTTGGATGTGTATTTTTGTTTAGCTGACGAATGCGCTCCTGCCGTTCCCGGCTATTTTTGAGCCTCGTTCGCGGCAGAGGGCGGAAGTTGCTAGGAGAGAGTGGGCAGAGTGTGAGAAGAACCTCGAGGTCCTGCTTCCTGTGTCGAAAGATGGATAAGTTCGGCAATGAGGATGCCGAGTTATTTTTCTTGATTATATCTTGCGACAATGGACGGTTGACATTATGGTAGAAGTGGAATTTGTAGAATTTGTTGATAAAACATTCAATACATGTACTTTTTATTTTGAGTGGCGTCGATTGGAGGGAGACCAGAGCCACAGTTGCCTTCTTTCTAGATGCTGGGCTGGGTACCTAGAATTTGGTCTTTTATGTACCTCATCGAATTATTATAAATAGATCTTGTCAAGATAACAACAACTTTATTACAAAATCTTAATTTGACTAAAGTACACTGAAGGCGAAACGTAGTACAATGTTTTAACAAATTTAATGAGCAAGGAAAAGATAGCTTGTGTGTTTTCAATTGAAGGCAGCGATGGCAGGGGCAAATGCGGCATCAACCGCGGCCTGGAATACCTCAACTTGTGGAGCGATGTTTGACTGGTTGACGTCACTCGTATGTGCAAAAAAAAAATCATAGAAGGACGCACCGAGACGCAGCCAACAAGGGCCGCCCCCATGGCGTCGCTTGATGCTTGCAGGGTTGCAAGGTCGTCACGGATAGTTGGAACGGCCCCTACGGCTGCGAGGCCTGGTTCGCGTGCGACTGCATCCGCCAAGGCCTGTTGTATGGTAGGAGCCCGAGCTTCAGCGAGGTCCAGAATAACGGAAGCATCGCTGTCGGACAATGGACAACTGGCAGTCTTGTGCCAAATAAAATGATTAAAATACCAGAGACGATAATTCTAAGGTAGTCACGGACTTTGATATCATTTGTGATAGTGACAAGGATATCATTAACGTTAGTATCAGCAGTGTGAATGGCCTATTTCGAAAATGTAGGTTGGGTACCAGATGGAACATTGGGAGATAATGACGTACCATAGCCTCATCGAGTGTGCCGCCCTCAATGGGGAACGTATCAATTGCGGCAAGATCGTCGGCTAAAAGAGTCGCAAGAACGTTGATATCGCTCTCAATCTGCGCAGGGGTGGTCTGAGCGAATAGGAGAACGGGAAGAGAGGCAAAGACGAAAATACTCTGGAGTTGCATCGTGAAGAAATTCAAAAGGAGAACTTAGTGGGTCACAATGGTGCCCACTTTTATCATGCCGTGAAGATCTGACCTTGATGGAAAAGTCGAATGTCCAGTGACCATGGGATTATCGAAGACAAGGAACGTTTGATGCTCATTCCCTCACTTCTATGTCTAAAACGAACAGCTTTTTTCGGCAGCTGCGCAGGACGCACAAGAAAATTGACCTACGGTTTTCGGTCAATTTCAAAAAACACGCGGAAAGAAGCACCTAAGGCAGGTTAGTATGTGCTTCTTGATGGCACTTTAGGTCGGTTATTCTACAGGACAGGAAGGGACCTAATAACATGACCCATTGGCAGGTCATGCTTCTTATTCTAAAAATAGAACCTCCCAGATTTCAGATCCACCGTCTGACCGTACCTTCCGACCTCTTCCAACCACTTCTTACACCTCCCAACCTTTTTGTCATGATCAACTCTGATGCGAGTCAAAAACTTTCTTTCTTTCTAACTTTCCCCCCGCGACGATGCCTCGATCCAAGCTACCTACGCGTGCCCAACAACCATCGACAACTGGCCTTGGACAACAATTTACTAGCCCAATCAAACGTCAAGATAAACATAAGACCACTACATATGTCCAACACATGGGTCGAAAGCAGGAGATATCGAGGCTGAAGGCCAAGATTGAAACATTGAAGAGGCAGGCCGAAGGCATTATCGACTCACTGCCACCTCATCACATCACTGGCGCACCCGGACCTTCAAGACCTGAATCCACCGCAGGTGACGAGCTTCCTCCAGTTGATGAGGACATACTTCCAGGTCCAGAATGCGTCTCCACACCTCAAGAAGATCAATGCCGCCCCCGCCGTACTGTACCAAATCGAGAAGCAAAGGACTCGTATGCAAACTGGATGAATCTGTTGACACGACTTGTTGCTCCTTTATTGGATTATACTTCAAACTCCCTTTGGAAAATCCCAAATAGGATCACTAGCTTGTGTTCAAACTGCAGGGCTGAAGGGAGTTGCACGAAGAGGACGAATGAGATCCTCTGCTTGTTTCAAGACTGTAAGTCACCCCGCTTGTGAGTTTGTCTACTTGATAACCATTCCACTCTCAAAATAGACTCTCAGAAATTCTCTGTGGATTGGTGCAGCTGCGAGGAGCTACCATATGTACTTGTTGCCAATGGACTCTTCCCTACTGTCTCCTTATATCCTCGCATCGCGATCTCCATCCATCTCCTTGAATTTTACCATGCCCTCTTTGAACGGTCATGTGATGGCGTCAATGCCATGGCAAGTGCCTTGAACACATTCTATGAACGACGAGGCTTTATTGTTACAGATAAGAAGGTACGCCCTTGTATTGACACCATGGTCTAAAGCCAATAAGATTACCCATAGGGCATACCAGTTCATGATGCATTTCGTCGGGGTTTGGGGTATGCAGCCCAATGGTACGACAATTTACAACTACGTATGGAACAGCAGGTTGATGCTGCCATCTTCAATGCGGACACTCGAGTACAGGCCAGCAAGATGATGGCACCTATCACACAATCACAAGCGAGCAACCATGCACCTCCCGCCTCTTTTCCCTCACTCCCTTCAGGCCATCCTCTCAACACATCTCTATCTCAAACTCCTGACAAACCTACAATTTCTGGATTAGTTCATGGAGAATGTGCACGAATCCTGCGACAGAGATGCCCATGTTGCTTTGGAGATAATCTATTTGGTCGATCTCTGGAACACGAGTAAGCGTTTCTAAAACTTAGGAATTTTACTGTTCTATTCATGCCGTATCAGTGGTGGAGATATACAAGTCTGTGTTGACGGTAACTTTAACCATCGACATTTGCAGTCTGCAGGAGATTCACCACATTTCTATGAGCCAACTTACATTCTATCGAAAGAGCTTGTCGACAACATCATTCAGATCAATAAACTACGAACGACTCGCAACCCTCGCCCTTGAAAGAGCGTTGTACCAGATGAAGCTATTGATGAGTGTGAATCTTCTCACACAGCGGGTAATGGATCCAACGTCAAGACAAATATGGAAAGATTTGATGATGGTGGTCTCATGGTGCTTGTCTGTCGCCACGATATCCCTATCTTTTTGGCCAATATCGACACCCCTGGAGAACAGCAAAAGTATGCTGTGGCAATGATTGAGCACCTTTTCACTCTCCTTCCTCCAGCTGCCACCCTGGCTGTACTTTACGACGTGGGATGCGTCCTGGATCGCAGCCTTCATGCAGCAAGTCAATCACTTCTTTTTTGATGTTGCTGTTCTCATCACCTTTCTAGTATGAATTCCTCTCGCCTGAGATCACCCAACGTCTTCTCTTCGCAACCAGCACCATGCATGCTTTTGCCCGCCAATGGGCCTGTCAAATTGTTAATAATCCTCAGATTTGCACAGGTCTGGGCTTGACTGATGGCGAGGGAGTTGAACGTCTTTGGTCATGGATGCGCAAACTGATTGCAGTGACAAGGGGATGTGGGGTGTGTATCTTGTTTATTGTGATTTCTTGTCCTACTGAATCAGTCCTTTCTAGCGATCCCGTTGCCTTTACATTGTTGATTGGCAAGTGGCTTCAATAGGCGTTGAATTGCGTAATGATCTTGGTGCTTAGATTCGTCATCAGCTCAAAAAAGGTGTCCAAGGTCAACATGCTAAGGCACAACAGATAATGGAGGCCTGTGGGGTTGAAATAGCTGTTTTACGGTCTGAATGGGAGTTACAGAAAGCTTCTGAGCTGTCAATTAGGGCTCATAAGTCTTCAAGCATGTTGTCTTTCACTTCATTGATGGAACTATTTGCAGAAGCAACAGTGCATCTTAAGAAGGAACTTGACGTTGTCCTAGCTCTTCAAGGTGACTTTGAAGCATCTGAAAAAACTCTTCAAGCTACTCGCTCCACACTGTCCAAGATGCTCCCAT
This sequence comes from Termitomyces sp. T69sscA, assembly GCA_017657225.1. Lineage (NCBI taxonomy): Eukaryota > Fungi > Basidiomycota > Agaricomycetes > Agaricales > Lyophyllaceae > Termitomyces > Termitomyces sp. T69sscA. Next base: position 13,485 of record JAGGAQ010000340.1, on the reverse strand, counting down.
CTCCCGAAGCCTTGAGAATTCTCAGTAATCTCCAAGACCACCATGAACGCCTCAAGGACTCTATTGAAGAACTATATTTGTCCCTAAGTATACAGGAGTCGTATCCTGAATTGCAAGGCGTTGATCTCGAGTTCGTGAAATATCTCTTGATTGCTTAAGACTTGAAGATCAATGTTCGGAAGCGGGCAGTTGGCAGTTTCTTTGAGTGGGAACGTCTGGACCAGGCATCAGGCGGCCAAGGCCAAACGCTAGGTGTTTATCTTTTCATGCTTTCTTCCCTTGCTTTTCATGCCTTATTAACTTAGTCGCAACTTTAGGGACTAAACTTCATCAAGCCACCCACGCTGCCATAAAAAAACATGCTCCTGCCCTGATGGCAGAGTTACAGAAGTATAATGATGTCTGTGCAACACTTGCAACAATGTATAAACCTGAATGGAACATTCCACTACCTGGGCCTCTCTCGACTGAATTGAAACCACTCTGTGATGCCACAAACCTCCTGGAGGATGTTTGGATCAGCCACCCAATGGATGAAGTACCTCATTGGCTTGGTGACGCCATGGTGCAAGAAGGTATCCGAGCTATGTTGAAGGTTGAGTGGTGCACTGAGGAGTTGCGGCGGCTTCAGGTGGAAGCTGTAAATCTTACTCGATGGTTTGGCTGTGAGCTTGCTGCCGTCGAGCTTGCACTAATTGAGTCTTCTAGTATGAGCATCAATTTTGTTGTCCGATAGATACTCACCCTATCATCAGATGCATATCTTTGTATCCCTCTCTATCAACGACGTTCTCGCCTTCTCAACCTTCGCTCTCTTTGGCCTAGTCTACTCACACCTCAACATGTTTTTGATGATCTTGTTCTGAGGGCTACCGAGGTGGCATGTTTGCTCATGTCTAGGCATGATCTTGTCAGCAATGTTCCGTCATCTCTGGAAAGTATTGAAAGTGTTGACCATGAAGATGTTGCTGAGCAAGACGATCTAGATCTTGCAAGGAGCACAGATGAAGTCTTATTTGATGATTATTTCTCACAAATCACCGATACCGAGCCAGTAGAACTACAAGCTATAGCTCCAGGTGTCGATATTCAATTAATCTGGCAGCTGCTGGTATGCATGGAACATTGTTCATTTCAACAATATATTGACTCTGCTCGTCAGGAACACATAGTTTCTCACTGCGACCTTCTCAGACAACTCTCATTCCAAACTTTTGCTGACTTTGAACCTCTGACTCAGTCACGATATTACTCTCATCTCAATCAGCGTTTTGTTTTTAGCCCAAGAGAACTCTCAATGATGAATTTGCTAACTGCGCAGCTCAATGATGTATGTATCAATGGTATTTGTATGCTGTTGAAACATCGGTTCTCACTGCCAACCAGCCACACGTCTCAGTTCAGTCGACAATGTGCTCTTCTATCTACATATGATCTCCCAATGATACGATATGACGCTAGCAATGCTGAAATCTGGCGACGAACACGCCACACCGAGTATTGGAAGTGCCGATACTGGATACTTCCAATTCACCACCCCTCCACTGAACATTGGGTGATGTGCACTATTATTCCATCTGTTGGTCAAGTGTACCTTTTTGACAGCTTGGCGCAGCATGTACCATGGAGGGATGAGATCAAGGTATGTTTTCTCAATCTATCTTTTGAGTTTGTTGAGTTATGGATCCATCAAATTCCAAGGAAATCATGGCTTTCATTGTCCATCTCATCCTTTTGGCAAACCAACATGGGCATTCGCTTCCTGTTATAAGTTCTGGGTGGGTTGCTTGGCCAACCATCATTCATGCTCAACAAACCAATGGTTATGATTGTGGAGTATGGGTCATAGCAAATATTGCTGCTGTTCTTTCAGGTTTCCCTCTTACAGGCATTCAGGAGCATGAAATGCCTTTAGTTAGAAGATATCTTTTACACACACTCTCAGCATTACCAGTCCATGATTAATTTGTTGTTTTTACTCTTATGTTTTCTCAGCCGAATAACATATGCGAACTTCAGATTTACCCAATACGATGATCTATACAGTTTTCAAAGTTACATGTTTGTTCACACATTGCAATGTTTGCATCCTTATTCACTCGCAGGTTGGATGAATTGATTTGCATACATTGGTATGTGAGTATCATGTTTATATATATTGTAATACTTCTGTCGAAATTACGCCAATAAAGTCTGATATAACAACTCTTTAGAAGCATGCAGCTTTTGCAGATCCTCGTCGGGCATAGTTGTATACAGTCCCAAGTCTTGTAAGGAGTGAAGTACTGAGGAAACCCTTTTCAAAACCTCCTCTGACTGTTTCCACTCATTCTGAGCTTCAGACAATTGAAAGGATCTCATGCTGATAAGTTCGGATCCATTTCTCGAGCTTCTTGAACAAACAATAGCTTCAAAGATGTCGTTGCCCTTGCGACTTACAGCAAAATCTGTGTAGAGTGAATCAAGATAGTCAAATGCAGAGTCGCCAACATATTTTGTGAGTTTCCTTGCAACCTTTTCAACTCTAAGAGTCCAGCATCTGATGTCTCTAGGGTTCTCTCTTGAATACAAGGTTGGTAAACATTGACAGAAACATGGACTTTAAGTGAGACTTACTCAGGACTCAGAGTTAGGTTAGACTTGACCTGTACCAAGAGTGACTCAACCTGATTCAACACAGAGTCTGAGCTGCCGACACATTTTGCAAGCTGCTTGGCAGCCTTTTCGATCCGAAGAGTCCAGAATTTAGCATCTCGAGGGCTATTCCTTGAATGCTAGGTTAGTCAATGTTGAATGAGAAACACGGAGCTTACTTGGGCTCTACTCCTTCCATCGAATCAGAGAGTAAGTCTAGCGCTCGTTTTCTTGGATTCACTTCCAGTCTATTCATGCATATGTGTCATGGAATAACGTTATATATGCACACATTTACCTCTTTGCTTTGATCTTTTGATATTGTTCTTGTCGGCGGGTACTAATAGTTGCCTTATTCCTGCCATTGTGCGTCACATTGAATGCAATCCAGAGAAATTGAAGCACTTACTTGTGGTAAGACCTTCTACTTTTAGCATTAGCTGCAAGTCTTCTCTCCTCTTTGGAGTGATAAAGGCGGTGCCGGCCCATAGAATGGAGGAGACAATGGAAGTGAATGATCAAGATAAGTACAAGTATAAAGCTTTTGCGTGTGGTCATCTTACTTATTCAATATTTGTCTTACCTTTTTATCTCAGCCTCTAATCATGATTTTTTTTGAATTATCCATTTCTATAGTACTTCAAGGTTCCACTTGAACAATATAAGCCAGCCTTAGCACCTGTAGCAAGTATAAATGAAGTTGAAAGATTCTGTGGCACCTGGGCCGGCAATTTGTAGGTGTGTTTTTTGGGCGTCTATTGCTCTGATCCATCTCACGCTTAATCATTTTAGCATCAAACTTCTGCATGAAAGCAGGGTGAGTGACTTGATCAAGCAGTGTCAGGGTTGGCTTATGACGATAGAAAAATCACAATGGAGCCGATGATCCCAAAAAGGCTTACAGAATCAAAACAGGGCTTATAGGAAGATGAAGAGCAAAAATTCCTCATATCCATTGTACCGTTCTACCAGCCTTGTAAGCAGAACAAAGTCAATGCCTTCTGTCAAGCAATTTGTATCCTCTATGAGCAGGTTCCTCCTGAAGAGTGGCCAGCAGATGAGCTCTGTCGAATGAGGACAGCTTGTTCGTCAAAAGGGGAGTTCCGTCAAGCTAGTAACCATGCACCTCTTCAATTGGCTTTTTATAGATCTTTTGGATTGGTTTTCTACATGGCAAACCTGCTGATATGCCAGAAAATTTCTTCAATTATGAGGCTTTTATGTCTCTCAAGGCTGACTGGCTCGCTTGTGTAAGCTGTTGATTTGATTTTTTTGTTTGTATCCTAATCCTATTTCAGCGGATATATATCTTTTGTTTGCAAGGCTCAATCATTGTGCGCTCAACTGGCGGTTTATCAAAAGCTCTGATTCCTCACTAGTATCTACTATTGTATCAATGCCAATACTTTATCCCATGAGCCTTTTTTGGGGGGAGGGGGGGGAAGGGAATGTAGGTTCCTTGGTTTGAAGCCCATTTTGTGTCCTGTTGGCTGGTCCACGTGAGCTGCGATTGGGTGGGTGGGCCTGCCACTCAGACTTGGTGAAGTGAATGCGGTAGATTTTGTCAAGGAGGTGGGCAGAGAAAAGCTTGCCTGCCTCCCAACACGTATCTCATCACATAGACTTTGTTTTCAGATCACACTCGTTTCCAATTGTTTTGATTAGCAAATCAGTTGGTGGAACGGTTGCTGACTCAGAATCATTAGGTAAGCTATCAAACCATCAAACCTTACAAGGTCAGACTGGTTTACGTGTCAGGTGTCAATTCTTCTGCTCATTTCTGGCTCTCTTCCTCTCCTCTCCATTGTTTGTCTGACTGCAGTTGTCTTACTGATATTGTAATTTCTATGTTCTTTTTTGAAGTCCCAATTTTCTGACTCCTTCACAGCTGCAAGCTCACCAATGTTGCCATGGTTATATTAAGTGTGCCTCAGCTTCGTGCCACACACCTTTGCTGTCATGAAATAATTTCTCCATCACTTCTTCTCTTTGGTACTCTTCAAGTTTTCCTGCATAACATTGAGATTATGGTTATTTCTCCTCATGAAAAGGGTTGTGATAATGCCCCATGCTCTTGGTGTCTGTATCATCAAGTATTTTCTATGGAATTTTGTGATTACAACCTCTACAACCTATCTAACAATGGCCTGCACTACTACCTGTCATTGGCTTCTTTATCTGCCCTCTTCTCTGTTGCAACTCATTACAAGATCTGCCACTAAACAACGGAATCAACTCAGTACATTGTTTATTCTCCAACCCTGTGAATATTCCCTTGTTTTTCCGCTCACAACTTGTGCTTTTGCGTCTGAAGAAAAGACTCTCATTCAGGTATTTATCATATTGTACATTGGGCCTAGCACTGATTTGGCTCTCTTAGATGCAAATTCTTAACACCAGTTCCTTATGCGACTCTCCCTTGCCCAACTCAACCATTGTCTATGATGATGCAGAACGTGGAAATGTGCGAGGCAACATACACATGCCTAACTCAACCATTGTGTATAATGATGCGGAACGTGGGGATGCTCAGGGCAACATACACATGCAAAATATGCAGATTGGCAATCCTACCTACTATGGGCCCATACCTGTCTACGAAGATCTTTATCTCAAGCAGATGGAGGCCAGCACTACTCCTGAACAGGAAGATTTTTATCTTGAGCATGTGGGGGGTGGTACTACTCCCGAACAGCCTTCAGTGCCCCGACCAGGTTCTTGGAACCTTTGCCAACATGTTCCACTGACTCCACTGGGCTCAAACACCCCTGAAGGTTGCAACTTTGCTCGCCGTCGTGCTGAGATGGTTGCCTCCCCTTCCCAGCGCACCACCATTTCAACACAGGAATTTCTTAACGGTCTCAATGATGAAGTCATTGCCAGCTTGGCATGTGATTGTTCTCCCGACTTTTCTTCTCTAGAGACCTCACCTCAAACGGCTCCCACTGCAACGGCACCCACCGCATGCAATGAAACCATCAATGCTGTTGAAGACCAAAACACTCCTAGTACTGGTTTGGTTGAACAGGATAGCGCTTCTGTCAAAGGGCAAAAAGTCACATTCCGTTCATGCTTGGAAGAGTTTTATGCTGCTGGTGAATTTGACAATTTAGTTCCACCGCCCGGCCCTAATACTGGTGCAACATCAAAAGCACCATGTACTGCTACTCCACCTGTTGAACGGGAGAGTGCTCCTGTCCAAGGCAAAAATACTATGTCACATTTGCTCTTTGAAGATCTTTACGTTGCTGATGAACCAAACAAATTGCCCAACTTGGGATCCGAAGCACAATGCACTAACACTCAAACCCCCATGCCCTCCAGTAGCGACACCTCCAATCCCTTCATTCATGAACCTGCCATCACTCCAGCTTCAAAACATTTCGCTTCTCAACAAACAACTCCTGAAGGTCGTCTGTCTAATGCTGATTTGCACCAGTGCGAAGAGAGCTTTGCAATGATACAAGAAATCTTTCTTGAGCTCAGCTGTCTGTTGAGTCAACCTGTATCTCAGATTAAAAAGTGGTTTTATTCAGGTCTGAAGGGCTCAAGGAACAAAAACAGCTGGAACCTCTATCAGGCGTACTTTTCCAAGCACCGTGAAGATGAATTGCAACGCTGTGGCCTGGAGGATGGTACTGGTACGTAGCATCCTTGTTATTTTTGTTCCATGTTCCTGATCAGACGGTACAGATTCTGACTGTTGGCCAAGCTTCCAAGAAAAGTGGGGGAACTCAACCAAAGCCATGCTTCAGGCAGCGCTTGATCTTGATTGTGTTGTTACTAAAAAGGAAACTCTCCAACAACGTGCTCGACTTTTTCAAAAGCACTGCACCAAGTTAGAAAAACTTGTGAGTAAATTTCCATCTTTCATAATCCTAATTCTCATCGTACTTTTAGAACCAAGAAGGCATTGAACATCGCTTTCAGACCATCACTGTTACAGTCGGTGACTGCCTATAGGAGGATCAAGGCCTTGGAGCAATTATTGCCACCCCAGGCTTGACAGGCGTATGTATTGATCTGATCTTACATACATTTCGCTAACAATATTCCAATAGTTTGTCACAAACCGTCTCAAGCTAGATGATGCCACGATATTGGGCCTGGTAAAGTGTGAAGCTTAGTGAGTGATTTATAAATGCTGGACAAACTTCAGTTCTAGATATTAATATACCCTTTAGTAATGCCATGGCTGAGAAGATTGTTGCAGAGGATGTCAATCCCGAGCAGCTCATCAATGAACTCAACAAGACGTTTGACTCTTTGGAAGCCGAACTCAAACCTCCACCAAATGCCCCTGCTAAGGAACAAGATGACAATGACAAATTGTCTTTGGAGGATGACTCAAATGTTATCACAAGCTGCAAGAAGCATTTGATGGCATTGCTTAGTGAGTATTCTCCTTTTACATATACAAACATTGCAAATTAAATGCTGTTAATCCAAAAACTGCTACTGAGGTGGCTGGTCAACATTTGACTAGTGATCGGCTCCCCTGGACCACCCTTCCCAATCACCTTGTGGCAATCTCTCATGTTGTCACAGGGTGGCCTCCTAGCTGTGCAATGCCAAATGAAACTAGCAAGCCCAAGAAGGGGAAGCAAGGGATCAAGGACCTTGGCAACAAGGATGGGCGTCTTCTCTTGATTGCCCTTCAAAATGGAGACCTCAAATTTGTCAAGGCTGATCCCACAAAGATCAAGAACAATGAGATTGCTGTGATTGCTACAGCTGAGCCCACGACAGATGACACTGCCACTGTTCATGCCTGATCGGTCTTTGCCAATGGAAAAATCTGGATCGGCAACTCTGCCCCCAAAAGCTCTGCAGTTACTCGCATCAAATGCAAGAAGACTTCTGTCATTGAGATCAAGTCAGACAGCGAGCAAGATGTCGACCCACCTTTTGTAGCAAAGAAGGGCAACTCCCATTAACCTGCCATCTCAGAAAAGCGTCAGCATCCTGTCTATACCATCAGCAGTGACTCTGATCACATCTCCTCTGCCCCTACTGTGAACCTACCACCTTCTTCGAACAAGGCTGGTTCTCCCACAGCCAATAACCAGCCTCCTCCACTCCCACTCACACAGCAGCCACGGCTGAGGAAGCACATGGCCACTGTCGACCCTGACTCTGACCTTGATGATCCTTCCATGCATAAAAAGACAGTCCAACCTCCTCTGTTCCGTCTTGTCAAGCGACAAGCTCTGAAAAAACATGTGGTGATTGTTGCTAGTGACGCTGAGGACAAGGAGGTCTCTGACACCAAGAAGCGCCCCCGCCTCTCTCCTGAGGCCAGCAAAGACCCTTTTGGCTCAGGTGACGACTACATGCATGATCACAATGATGAGTCTGAGAGTGGAATGGTAACGACTCCTCAGAGCTGCCGTACTTGGGCCACCAAGTGCAAGAGATTCACCAAGGGTAAGGATGCCAGCAGAGCAAAAGCAAATGTTCAGACAAGCGCTCAGAAGGCGAAGTTGAACATGGGAATGGCAACAAACACCACAACCTCGAAGGATTCTGTGACGTCAAAGCATGCCATGACCTTGAAGAACATCACGACTCAGGCAGATACTGTGAACCCAGTTGCAGCTTTATCACCTCCACTTCCTCACCCCACAACCGCGATTCAGGCAGACACCGCAAACCCAGTTGCAACTACATCCCCTGCAGATTCCCCTGCAAGTAGGCCTGTAACCACAGTCCAAGCTCCTCTTGCAACCGCTCCATCGACCAATGCATCTTTGCCTCACCTTTCAGCCAGCATGGAGGCAACAAACAAGCTCTGGGCCTCTAACAATCCACAACTGGCTCCCTGTCATCCTAGAACCAGAAGAGATCCAGTTGATAGCTTCCCTCCATTGAGGCATAGTGGATTTGACCAGTTTGTCAACCATGCCACAAACCGAGCAGCACCTGGAGATTCTCTTCCCTCTACCAAGCACAAACGGTCTGCAAGCTCTATAACAGCGGGCCAAGTTCCTCTTGCAACTGCCTCAACGACCGATGCATCTATGCCTCACTTCGCCACCAGCACCAAGGTGGGAACAAACAAGCTCTGCGCTTCTAGTGATCCGCAACTAGCTCTCCACCATCCTAGAACTGGAGAAGATATTGTCGATAGCTTCCCTCCTTTGAGGCATAGTGGGTTTGGCCAATTTGTCAACCATGCCAAAAATCGTCCTCCACCCCCCCTCAAGTCTACCGATGTTAACAACATGCAGTCAAATAGAGCTGCAATGCCGGTGTCCTACCCTGAATCTGAGCGATTCGATGCTGCGATTGTCAGGAGACCTCTCTTTACATTCTTTTTCCCTCAGCCATGCTTCACTTTCATTCAGTTCCTTTGCCTTTCTTCTCAACTCGTCAAATCCCTCATTGGTCAGACCGTGGGAAACTACTTCCTTATTGGACATTCCTCTTTGGCTGGATGGACTCACAGCCACTACTGGCAAAATCGTTGGCATACGATTTGCGGTCATGTGGCATGTGCATGACCTCTGCATGTGCTCAGATCATGTGACCATGGCCGTGACGTGACCGTGACGTGACCATAACCTGTGACCGTCCCATCAGAAATGTCACACATCGTGACACGTGGGCGTGACATGTGACATGTGACCAGTCATGTGACCTACTGTCGACTATTTTCTGTTGTCTGGCAGAGTGACTCCTTAGACTTGTTCTCTTTGGATTTTCCTCTGCCAGGTTAGTACCATACTAGCTATTTGTGACCTACTTTTAATATACTTTGGATTTCCCTCTGCCAGCTGTGTGACTGAGCCACAGCCTCCAGAGGTCGCCCTTACAGCGATGGACGAAGACAACCCTTACTTTGGTCAGGATTATGACACACAATACAACATGGAAATGTACGACAATGGAAATTACACCATGCATCTTCAATACATGAATTACGAGGCCCGCAATCCTCCCACTCCCAGGCCAACATACAACCTTCCTCAACATGATCCACGTGTCCCTCCCTGAGGTCAGCAGAGGTATGCGCGCCCTCACTACCGACAGGGAGGCATACAATACCCAGCTCCACCTCGAGTACCCCACCGCCATCCTTCAGCCATGCGCTATTGCCTGCAGCATGGGCCCGCCTGCAGTCATGGATCGTTCAACGTCGGTCCTTCCCATGTACCTGTCTTATTGAACATGGGACCTTGTAACCAGGCATTTCAAGCATGCAGCAACCAGGATTGGTATGGGCAGGGGGAGGACAATGGAGATGATTTTAATATGCTGAGCTGAAGGACGTATGTATTTGCTTGTGTGCATCACTTCGAACATAATGCCGATGTATATCACTGTTGTCATCTTGCCGTTCACTCTTAAAATCTTCGTAGTATTGTACCAATTTCAATATAATGTATGTCTTTGTGTCTTGACAAACCGCCTTGTTATTCTCAGCAAGACATGTGGTATGTGAAGTGAAACTTTAGCCAATCAGAAACCTTTTGACCTCACCCTCTTGACCTTGTCACCTCTCAACCTCTCTACTGCTCGAACAACCTCTGCACTGCTCTAATAACCGCACGACTGACCTCAAACTTCGAGTCTGGAACCAGGCCCGATATGAATCTCAATCCTGTAGAGAGGCGCAGTCCGCGTTGTTAGGGTACCTATGGCCCTATCAGGTAACCCCCCTAATTTCCCATCAGGAAGCATATACCGTCCTGCCAGGGGTGGAAAGAAGCAAAGGGTCTGGGAGCAATCTGTCAAAACAGGTAAATTGGATCACTTGTTGGAGTAATCTGTGGGTGCCGCTGAGGACCGCGAACGGCAACTAGATTTCTAAATGGTAATACGGGGCTTCACGAAAAGGCTGAAAACTGTAAGCTGCGATAAAAACGTTGAAAACAGTAGATGTACCTTATAAGACAAACCATTGAACCCGCACCAATGGCAGGAGACACCACGTTGGCAAGAAAGAAGTCAAAAATAAGACTGATGCCAAAAGGCGGATGCTGAGTGATGACATTGCGAACCCATCACGACATCATGATCTCGATGTTCTGGACAGGTGGCTGTGCTTGGTGATGACCGGCATCATGGATCAGTGATCCGAGATGACATCACGATCTTGGGATTAACCTGACAGGTGGCTGTGCCCGGCGATGGCTGCCATCATGGATCACTGATCCGGTGATGGGACATCAAACCAACCAATGAACCTCTGTTAACCATATCTACCGACTACCATCATGACCCACACATACCCACGGACAAACCACCCCAATGCCACGTGCATGAGCCCGTAGGAGGGAGGAACGGAGGACAAGGGAGGGCCGGCCGGCTGAGACAGAGCCAGAGGAATGGTCTTTTGCCGGACTAAGGCTAAACCATTCCTCCGGAGGGTCTGGACACGCCAAGACAGCGGCGGCGCCCCAGGTATACAAGGACAGTGGCGGAATCACGTGGACTGCGCCTGGTCCGTGCGCATCGTCAAGGGGTATAAAATGGAAGAATATTGGGGGAAGCCGACGAAGCAAACAGCTTGCCATGGCACGGAGTCCCCAGCGTGCAGATCTCTTAGGCTCAGGAGCATGGGTTTGACTTCAGTGGGAACACATGGGAGGATTAGAATTATCTATTGGAATAAAATTGCGTTTATCGACTACCAATTTGTGTGAGCTGGAACTGCATTTTAAAACCCCAATAAAATATATTATTTCCATCATCCTAAAGTGCGCGCGCGTGTAACGTAGCCCAACGCAACTAAGTGAACCAGATTATCTTAATCAGATCTGATTATCTATCGATAGGATAAGATAAAGATAAGATAAGATAGTCCGACTTCGCATCAATGGTTGCAAATCAATTAACCGGGCTTGACGGCGATGGATCATGAGTACTTCTTTCCAGAAGGCAAAATTTTCAGCACCCTGAGAAGGGATATCTTTTTGGAAGAGACTTACTGGTTGGGATTGGAATTACTATGGAAGAAAAAGCCACCTGTGTGATTAACCTGCTTGTAAGAGTTCTTTAAGCACAGCATGGTGTAACGTTTTGCCTAAAATGGAACACGTCGGAATTGCACTCGACGAACCAGTTGGACTACCTGTCCCATTAGAACAAACCTCATTACTATACTGTGACCCGTTATCAAAGTGAATCACGCTCTGATCCTGCCAGTCATTTCCATAGCGGGGACTGAACCGCTACACATGGCCAGCTAAGAGTGAATAATTAATGTGACATCCATCAAGTGCGATGGCGTAGTGGGCGCCGCAGAGCCAGGATGGAAAAAATATTTCTCACAACAACATCCATTTGGGAGGTGTGTTTTTTTGACGACTTTGCCTATTGTTTCATACTATTCAAGCTATTTTTTATATGAGTTGGGTCTTGATTTGATCTCCAAAAATTCTTTTTACTTCATATTTGTCATGTACAGCGAATCGTGGAACTTGCGCCTGAGGCCTGAGGCGCTGAACCACGAGGAGCGCAACTAAAGTAAAACCACCAACTTTTTGTTCAATCCATCCATGATTGCTTGTGGTGTTGGTTCGCGTGCGGTTGCATCCATAACTGTCGGCTGGAAATTTTCAGCCTGGGAAAGGAGTTTAAGGATAGCGAAGACATCAATGTTGTACAAATGAACAACTCGGCATCCTCGTACCAAAGAATATTAGAAAAGAAAAGCGTTGGTGAGGATAGACACAAAAATCAGCGTCAATCATGGTAATGGCAGCGATAACATTGTTGGTAGTGATATGAGCAGCGTGAGTAGTCTATATGAAGACAGGAGCTTGTGTAAAGGATGAAAATGGTGGGTGATCTTATGTTTGTAACTTGTCCTCATTTGGTGACATCGTGGGAGCTGGAGAACTACTTTTGCAAAACACTCTTCGCGTATGGATTACCTCGTAAGCCTGGGCCAGAGTGTTTGCCACTGAATTGCAAATGCGACTTGATACATTGTCGGCTCAATCACAAATCAAATTACCGCTGTTGAGTATACTTTTTTTGGACAACGCACATGTCATATACTTGGTACTCATGCGAACTCCACGGCAACTACATCAGTCAAGTTCTTTTGTATTGAACATTCTCGCAACCTCGTATTCACGAGCCAGTTATACTATCTAGAAACTTCGATGTAAAATTGCTCATGGAAAATGAATGGCAGGTGATATTGATCTCGACGTACTTATACCTACGTGAGTTTTGGAGTCTTCCCTCAGTCGTTGTCGCCACAACATCAAGTGTATGTTCGATTAGGTAAATAACTTTAGTTGCTATTGCTGAGAATATGTTTGATTAGTCAACCTAACACAGAGGAGAGAATGGGCAGAGTGTGAGAAGAACCTTGAAGTTCTCAGGCTCCTCCCTGTCGAAAGATGGATAGGTGTGGCAATGTGGATGCACAACCCACATCATCATCACTCGTGTTTTATTCATTGACTACTGACTGAAACTCGAGGCACAACCCTGAGCACCAACGGAGAAATATTGTATTGTTTTCTGTCTCACATGACCGACCTTGGCATAGAGCGATCTTTTGATGCAGTTGCGCAGTTGCATAATGTTGAGCAATGACTCTGCCGTCCGCTAGTCTCGTAATTATTATTATTTCCTTTTTGGGTTTATTTCTTGTTTTATGCCACGGTGCACATTCACCATTGTTTGTTTGCTATTCTTTAGATAAAACCTTATTTTATTCCTACAAAACATACACATCCACAAACCACACCCTTAGTCGTTTGCACACTATTGTGTCTGAACACTAAGGGTGTGTAGCTTGTTCTTACCTACAATGCCTCGTTACTTACTCATACCTGTAGTTAACATACTTCGTATTGTTCTACAGGTCAATATAGCCGTTTGCACACT
>JAGGAQ010000339.1:0-20950 GCA_017657225.1 Termitomyces sp. T69sscA | reverse complement strand
GTCACGGTCACGTCACGGCCATGGTCACATGATCCGAGCACATGCAGAGGTCATGCACATGCCACATGACCGCAAATCGTATGCCAACGATTTTGCCAGTAGTGGCTGTGAGTCCATCCAGCCAAAGAGGAATGTCCAATAAGGAAGTAGTTTCCCACGGTCCGACCAATGAGGGATTTGACGAGTTGAGAAGAAAGGCAAAGGAACTGAATGAAAGTAAAGCATGGCTGAGGGAAAAAGGATGTAAAGAGAGGTCCCCTGACAGGCGGTGTGTGGGGGAGTGCCGGTAGCACCGGCGAGTGAGACGAGTGTCAGGGAGGGTGGAGGATGAGTGCCAGGGGTTAGCGCAAGTCCCAGGGGTGCAAGAGGATGAGACAAGCGAGCGCCGGTGAGCAAGCGAGTCCCGGGGGTCAAGAGATAATCAGGCGCAGGGACTTAGCGAGTCCTGGGGATGGAAACAGAACTGAGGAAGTTAAACAGCCAAAAGGGGAAAGAGTCGAGATAAGATAACGGGAGATGGAAATGATTAAGTTGAAACAAGGAGCCGGGAACGGAAGAACCAAGGGAACTTAGAGTGGAAAAGAGAAAGGAGAACAATGAGAATAGATTGAGAGTACAAGACGAGTAGAGGCGAGACAGAAAGACGAAACAAGACGAGTATGATGAGAAAAGAAGCAAGTAAAAGTAAAGAGACCGGGGCGTGCAAGAAAACAAAACAGAGACAAGAACACAACAAACAAGACAAGGTTACGGTAATATCAAGACTAGAGTATCTACTTACTACTCTACGACTTATATACTATGCAGTACGTAGGGCCCAGGGCTCAGGCCCAGGTTCCAGCAGCGGGTCGCAGCGCCGGGGATTGGGGTGAGACCCAGGGGCCGTGCGGGGCAGGGCAAGGTTGAGACATGTTGCGCAGCGTGGAGGTCTCACACTGGAGATGCAGAGACACGTGGTAGTGGGGCGGTGAGGGGGAGCAGGAGCGGGGCGTGGCGTGTGGGGGTTGGGTCGGTGGTGATGCATGATCATGATGCGTGATGGGGGTCTCGGCACGGGCCGGGGGTGACGGATGGTGCCAGCGCTGATGTGGCATGATAGCCGAGACCTGGTGCTGATGTGGCGGTCACAGCGGTGATGGCCAGAGGGTGCCGCGAGTGGCAGTGGCTGTGGTGGCAACAGGCGGTGATGGCCGGTGATGGCTGGGGATGCCGCAGGTGGCGGTGGCTGGTGGCGTTGACGGCCGGTGATGGCTGGTGATGGTCAGGAGAGTTGGCTGGGTAGCGGTCCGGGCCCAGGGCGGTCGTGGGGGTGGTTTTGGGAGGGTTGGAGTCCCGGGGCCGGGGCTGAGTTCTGGGGGTCGGTAGCGGGTCGTGACATCATCCTTTACACTGCACAATCACAGCCAACACCTGCCAGCCTTGCACAATCCCCAGACCATGGCCAGAGCCCTGGCACTGTATTTTAACACTGGGGCTGAGACCTGTATTACCTACCACTAGTATACAAGTCATAGAGTAGGACTTGGTATGGTAGTCTCAATATTGCCCACATTAATCTCATCGTTTTGGTTTTTGTCTCTTGTCTCATATTGTTGTGTACTTGCCTTGTTTCATGCCTCACTTATTATCTTGCCTCATACTTGTCTCATTTCACTTTATCTCATACTTGCCTCAATTTTTCTTCTCTCAATCTAACCAACTCCTTTTCCAACTTCTTGTCTCAACTCTGTCTCAAAGTCTCTTCCTCAAGTCTCTATCTCAACTTCTCTTCTCTTCTCTTGACTTGGCTCTGACTTCTTGGTTTCATTCTCCACCTTTGTCTTGGCTTGACTACTTCTTACACCCTTTGCAAACAACCCTGAACTTGCTCTCCTCCCACTGTTCATTTCTACTGGCTCCCCAACCTGTGATTGTCACTCTGGTGCTCTCAGCTTCAGGCTTGTCTCTTGCTCACTTGTGATCCCTGCTACTCCCAGACATGACCAGCACTCTTCATGCATAGTCTTATTGCTGCAGTTTTATGATTTGCTTGCCAGGACAGGGCATCAGGCTCACTTACTGGTCTCAGTCTCAGAGGGATCGCATGGCTGTTTTTTGCAGAGTTGATTGGGAATAACTCTGCCTGGAAGTCACTTTTGAGGGCGGACCAGTTGGCAAAGCTTCCAACTCCTCTGGGGCATTGAAAACACATAGCATGTATGTAGGTGGAGGCCCACCTGGCCTTCATGTATGCCAGCACCCATGCAATTTCTACATTCAGACCACTTACACATCACTCTGCCATCAAATGGTCTTGACATTCCCATGCCTGTCATATGTCTGTTTGTTTCCTCCATTTATCTGTAATATTGGTAATTCCCTTCATTTTTCCACTTGTGGCATATAGTGTGCAGCAAAGCACAAATATGAAGATGCCATATCATGTGCGTTCAGCTGCCAATGACTTGATGTTTTTCCTCATTTCCACACCTCATTTGATTTCGACATTATTGAGTCCGAGTCACACTAGATAGCCTTACTTCTAACAAAAGATCAAAAAATCACATCTGATACATCAATATAAACATGATAGAAGACCTCAGGACATTTTTTGTCTACAAGCCATACAATCAATCAACCCCATCAAAGAAAGGGTCAGACAAAAGGTCCACAGCATTAGGCCTATCAACAGGGTTGAGACGCAAACAACGCGACAAAAGCTGACAAATCAAGGCAGCATCCACATCATCAAGCTGCGTCAAGTCCCTGATCTTCGTGCGGTAATTGTCATCAACGTAAGGCGGCGCTGACAACAGCTGACCTGGGGTTTCGTTGAGCTCTTCTTTCTTTACTCGGCTAGAGTATTTCGGAAACTGTGTGCATACATACCGTTTTCGTCGAAAAATTCCCTCGTTTTCTCACCTTGAGCGAGGTAGTCGGGGGGAAATCGATCGCCCGTGACGGTCATCATCTGGTATAGCAAGTTGGCGTCCTCGGTGAGTGTGTATTCAGGCAGCGCGCTCCATTTGAAGAGCATTTTGCCCGTGACGAGTTGGAAGACCTTCAAGACGGGAAAAAGTGTCAGGAAGGATGAAGGAAAAAGGGACGCGCAGGAGGAAGGCCATACTTACTAAACATCCAAACTGCCAGATGTCTGACTTTTCGTTCCATGGCGCGAGAATAACGTTTTCCGGAGGGCGATGTGGAGGGATGGCGATAGATTGAGCGGGTCGATCAGAACGTGGCTGCGCTAGAGAGTACTGAGTGAGTAAAAGGATGAACCCGGGATGCTCAACCAACCATGACTGTAGTCACCAAGCAGGAACGTGGTGTGCATGGCATCTTGAAGAGAAGGAAGGGGGAAGGGCTGAGAGACTGCGGCCTGCACCATGCCCACTGGTGAATGTTCTGGGTCATGGCGCCGAGAGGGGTCAGAGATAAGCAGAGATGTGATGTCCTCGGTAGACATGTCAGTAGTGAAGAATATATTGTCGAGCTTCAAATCGGTATGAATATATCCGTTTTCGTGTGTACTAGCGATTCCGCGGAGCGTATGCAGTAGGATGCGCTTTGATAGATTTAAAGGGAAGGAACGATAATGTTTAGCAAGCCTGACAACATTGCCGCCATGCAATTCAGTGACATAGCAAACATGATTACCATCCCAGGTTCTACTGGGAAGGTTGAAAGCAGCGTAGATTCTCAAACAATGAGGCGCATCATATTTTCCCATAGCCACGGCGTGGAGAGCGGCAAATTCGTAGGCATCATGACCAGTTTGGCGAAGAAGGTTCTCGTATCCTTTCAGTACTTTTATGGCAACATACTTTTTCTTCCTATAGAAGACAAATTGGCAAGGTCATGAAAGCGGAGATTAAGACGTACTTTGTGTCAAAGGCTAGCCATATACTGGATGACATACCCCAACCGAGCTTCCGTTTAATGACCCATTCACCGTCACAAAGGACTTGGTCAAATTCAATCTTGGCCCAGCCGAATCCTTGTGTAGCAGGAAGACCCAGAGGTTCTGAAGTAAAGAAGTAGTCGGTATATTCACCATTGGTAACAGGGGGAGTTGGACGATTTCTCGGTTCAATGGTAGTTGACATTGGCCTCATTGAGAAGACGGATCTGTAGACATGTCGTGGAAGATGGATATAAGGACGGACGTGACGCAGAAAATGAGCCATCGTCCGAAGGTTGAAAGTGACACGTAGTAATGGAGGTGGGACGGACACACACAAGTGTCGTCGCTCGGAGACACCCGATCGCGTGAGTCACGGGACATCAACGGTAAGGCACGTGGCCCGATCGTGTCGTGATTTCAAAGTTGACTGGACCGTCGATGGGATCTTCGTCGTCCAAGCCGAGGACTGCCTCCAAGCAGAGAACGCGCGCAGCGAAAGGCTACTACGACAGCTACCCGCCAAACTACTGGCCCGCCGGCGGCACCCAAGCCGCCTACGGCTACCCCCACCCCGCCGTGGTCCCGCCCTATGCCGCTGCGCTGCCGCAGTACCCCGCCTACTACCCCGCCCCCGCCCCTGCGCCCGTCGCGATGCCCGACTCGCAGGCGTATCTCCCCCCGCGGCCCGTCGTCCCTATTCTCCCCGCGCCTGCAGCCCAGCCCGCGGCCAACCAGCCCGTGATACCCCCGGCGCCGCCACGCGAGCGCGAGCGCGAGCAGCCGAAGAAACGCAAGCCGACGCGCAAGAAGACGCCGACGACGATAATCTCGTTCGAGCTCCCGGCGACAGGCGAGCATGCCCGACGTGCGTGGGCCAATTCTCGCACCTAAGACGGTTCGGCTGATTGTTTTACAGGCCCTTCCCAATCGAGCGCGGGGCCAAGCTCCGAGCGCGCGGCGGCCTCGTCGCCCACGCGTCCGTCGCCCTCCGCCGCCAACCCCCTGCCCAAGGTCCCCGTGGACATATTCACAACAACCCCATACAAACACCTCGCGCCCACCCTCGCTGCGTCCCCCTCGCCCCAGAGAAAGCCCACATTCGGGCTCGGGAGAAAGAAGCCCCTGCAGCAGACGAACCCCGACCAACCCCCGCCCCCAAGCGCGACAACCAGCGAGCCGCCGCCGCCGCCGCCGCCACCGAGCGCCCAACGCGCCGCGCCGCCCCGTCCGCGCTCCCCGCCGCCGCCAATCTACTTCAACCAAAACACGCCCTACGCCGGCTTCCTCAACCACTCCCCGCACAGCGTAAGCTACGAGCGCACGACCTACCCCACCGCCGCGCACCTCATCGAAGCGTCCAAATTCCTCCCCGAGACCCCCGCCAACGCCGGCGTCGCCTCCGCCATCCGCGCCGCGCCCGACCTCGCCGACGTATACCGCCTCGCGGGCGCGCACCGCGCCGCCCAGAACGAGGTCGCGCAGGACGGCGAGGCGTACATGCACACCATGCAGCGCGTCATGTACCTCAAGTTTACGCAGCATGCCGAGCTGGCGGAGATGTTGCGTGCGACGGGCGAGGCTCGGCTCGTGTATGATGATCCGTCGGATTCGTTTTGGGGCGGCGGCGTGGATGGGGAGGGCAAGAATGAGCTGGGGTGTATGCTTGAGAGTGTAAGGGACATGTTGCGCGAGAGGGCGGGTGGATGAGTGGCTTGTGTGTACGATGTATATGTGTGGAACCATCCCTGCGCCACTGTGGCCGCATTCCGAATCAAGTAACGCAGCCTCTTGACCCCATCAGTTCTTCCATGATACATGTACGAGTCCCGAGTCTTCTTATATATACGACGTCTATACGTGTTTTAAAAAACGCGTGTATGCATATACGATACCCTCCGCAATTGCAGTACATCTGTACAAAACCATCCCTGCCCTACGCCACCGCGGCCGCATCCCCAAATCGACACCCGAATCAAGAAACGAAGAAAACAACAACAACAACAATAATACCCGCACAGACAGCAAGTTGTTGGCCCTCATGAGTTTATATATGTACGAGTCCTCTTCTTAGTCTCGAGTAGGCACGACGCACATACACGTCTTAACAAACGCGTTTATGCGTATACGACACCCTCCGCAATTACAATGCATTACACTACTGTACAAAAACAACCCCTCCTCGAAAGATCATCTCCATCTCCACCGCGCCCACCTCGCCCGGGGAACAAAACCCGGACGTTGTCATGACATCCTCATGGCGAGGTCAGGTCTCATACAAGCACACCCTACATCCAATCAACACCCTCTCGTGAAGCAATACGACGCCCATACCTCCCACCGCCTACCGCACCTACCGCACAAACAGCCTCTTGGCCCTAACCGGCCGCGCGGCGCCCACGCGCCCCGTCTCCTCCTGATACATCCTATACGCCTCCCGCAGGTGGTCCGGCGACAGCGGGCCCGTCTCCCCGCGCCGGCGTTGGACTGCGCGTGCTGTGAGGAGTCAGTTTAGATGTAATACTGGGGAGAGAGGCCACGCGAGGGATAGACGCGCGAAAGAGAAGGCCGCGCGAAAGAAAAGAGGCCGCGCAAAAGGGAAGAGGCCGCGCAAAAGAAAAGAGGCCACGCAAACACAAAATGCGCGCCGCGCGAAGGATAGCCACGCCACACGCACGCACGCACCTTTCTCGACGATCTCGCCGACGAACACTTTTGCGAACCCCGCGACGATCTGTGCGACGGGCTGCGAGACTTGTTGGCCGAGGGTTTGCTGGATGACCTGGAAACGAATCAACACGACACACAATCAGCGCGCGAGGACACACGCAAGCGCACGCACCTTGCGGACGGCCGCCTTGGGCAGCGCGTGGCGGCGGTACGCCTCGAAGCGGTCATACTGCGCAGGACTAAAGTTGTCCATCAACACTCTACAGCGCAGCGTCCATCAGCGTGCGAGATCAAAACACAGAAAGCAGCGCAGCACGCACTTGAGGTTATCTTTCGACTGGCTCTGGAACGACAGCTGCGCCGAATAATCGTCGTCCGCCATCGCAGGCAACATCTCGTCGTCCGCGTCCGCGTCGTCGTCCCCCCCTCCCACTCCTCCTGCTGCACCGACGCCCGCGCCGGGAGCGCGCGCGAGGGTCGACAGCACGCCGGAGATGGCGCTGTGCACGCCTGCGCCCGCGCTCGCGAGGCGCAGCAGGCTCGCGGCGTCCAGCGTGCTCGTCCCCGTCCCCGTCCCCGTCCCCGTCCCGGCGACGCCTCCGGTTGGATTGGGCAGCGCAAAAGTCGTTGTCGTCGATGAGGCTGTCGCTGAGGCCGTAGTTCCAGTCGCAGTTGTAGCCGTAGCCGTAGTCGAAGTAGCGGCGGCAGCGGCGGCGGTGGCGGCGCCCGGGGTATACGATACATTGGGATAATGAGCGCTAGGCGTATACGCCGTCTGCGCAGGCGTCCCACCCGCTGTCGTCCCGGCCGTTGTCGTCGAGGCACCCGCCGCACCCGCGGTGCTCGTGCTCGCGCTCGCGCCCGTGGCAGCGGCAGCCGCGTTAGCCATCGACGCCCAATGCACGTACTGGCTACTGGAAAACGCCGCCGCCGCCGTGCTCGCCGCCGTCGCGGGGTCGGGCGTCCGGCCGAGGGACGTGCCCGCTCCTATCGTGCTCCCGCGCGGCTTGCGCCCGCGTTTGGCGCCTGTGGTGGACCCCCGCGGACGCCCGCGGAGCGAGGGCGTGGATGGGGACGCGGTGTAGTTTGGCGTTGTGGACGCGGAGGGTGTCGAGGAGGTCGTGTAGTACGGCGTTGATGGTGGATTCATTAGAGGGGGGATCGGTCATGTGACTTTCATTTTTGATACGTTTGGCGTCGCTCATTCACGTATTTAAAAAAACATCATAAAGTTATTTCGGAACTGCTGATGATAAGCGCATGATCAATTCAACGGTATATCAACCGTATCCCCAACGTCGTCCTCGCCCTCCTCCAACGACACGCTGCTCGCCGTCTTTTCCTTCTCCACCAGCGGCGGCGGGGGCACCTCGATGCTCGACGGCGTGACGACCGTCGCCGGCTGAACCGGCGTCGCAGCCGTATCCGGGTGGTCCAGCTGTTCAGGCGGCGAGCGCCGCTGCGACGCCACGGCGGGGTTGGGCACGAACTGAACGACGGGGGACGATGTCGGCGTGGGGAACTTGAAGTTGTGGTTCATCGAGCTGTTGCGCTTGTGGTCGTTGCCTGTGCCTGTGCTTGTGCTCGTGCTGGCCCCCGTCGTCGCCGTCGTCGTCGCACCAGCGTTCGTGTCCGCGCTGCTGTTCGCGTTCGCGGCGCGCTGGAGCTGCACCTCCTCTGCGTCATTGTCCCCGCTTGCTTCCTCCGGCGTCGGCTCGAATGCCGCGGGCTTGGGCTGCGCGGGGGGGCTCCCGCCTTGGTTGAGGAAGGGCGAGGTCTGGCCGGGAGGCGCGTCCGGCGACCGCGCCGGCGGGGGCATCGACGCGCGGTTGAGAGATTGCTTGGATTGGTTCGGGGGCGGGCTGCCGCTCGCGTGGGACTGCGGCGTTTGCGACATGGACTGCGGGCGGTTGAAGACGGCCGAGCTGGGCGGGGAGCTGGCGCCGAGGTAGAACGTGGCGATTGGGACCATCCTATGTGGTGGTGTCAGTGTACTTTGTTGTAGAGAAGGCGGGGTGGGCGCACCTTTTTTCGGAATGGCAGGCGAGGATCCAGTGTGGTTGCACGACGGGGATGCTGAGCTGGAGCGCACGTTGGTACTCGACGCCTGGCGCGCCGCTCGTGTTGCCTGCTGCTCGGGCACCAGAGGGCGTGGCGGCCGGGGTAGTACAGACGAAATGTGTAGTGTCAATCTGGATCCTGTCGCTCCATTTCGCTTTCATTTCTCTCAGTGCCACCTTGGCGTTCTCAAGCAGGACTGGATCCTGCACATTCCCAAAGCAGACAGAGATGCCAGAGGTGTCTGTCATCGTATGTGTGCGGACGCGAAGTATGTTGGAGGGGAACGTTCCCGCAGTTGTACGAAGGATGAGCTGGAAAGAGTACTCCAAGTTGATTTCGAGTCCAGACACCTTGGTCGAGGTATTTGTATGGGGAGAGGGTATAGACGCCAGTCGCTGGCCGTTGCGGTAAATGTCGAGCGAGCGAAGTTTGGCGGTGGCAAGTTGGATAGTCGGCCATTCGAGGGTGACCGAAGTCTGAGTAACATTACGCAGCTGCCAACGCGAGTAAAGTCAAACATTCCGCCTTGGGCGCGTCTCAACACACCTGCAGACATGGTGGTTTGGGAGACTTCATCCCAAACTCGTTCAATATGTCGTCCTGGAGCGCCCAGAACTCGGCATCGCGTTTCTTCTCCTCCGCGACGTTCCTGTGAACCGCGATATTGACAATGGAGCCCGTAGTCGCTCCAGGGGGGAGCAGAATAGAAGGAAACTCGATCAAATGAGCCCGTTCACCGAGCAGGATCTGCAAACCCACAATGAGCGTCGTTGGCTATCCCCAAAGTCGAGACTTACAGCCATTCCGGCATCTAGCAAGGCGTCAGAGACACGTATACACGAGAACAAGCACACGCACCGAGCTTGCCGACGGTGAACATGAAGCTCTCCGGGGACTTTTGAGGATGCATCACGACGACGAGCAGCCGTTGAAGATTGCGGTCGCTGTCAAGCGCTGTGAACTCGCCGCGCTCCCCACTGTCACCGCTTCGGGTATATAGTTCCCACGATCTGCAAACTCCAGATTTTTCATTTCGCCCGAATTGCACACAAACCCAAAAAATGCCCGCCCCTGCTGTGGACGACATCGACTACACAGACATCGAGGAGAAGTGCGTCCGCGACGAGCTCGTTCTTCTGGGCTTGTGCACTGATTTCAAACAGATACAAGGTCCAGTACGACGATGGGTTCGACACGACTCTGGTCGTCGACGGCGTCCCTGTCATCGACGAGTCCAAGCGCGAGCGGCTTCTGAACAAGTTTTGCAAAGAGTTTGGCCGTAAGGGCGTCACAATCAAGCCTGAAGACGTCTACCTGCCATGGAACGACGCGACGGGGAAGAGCAAGGGGTATTTCTCTCGCCTTTGGTTCTCCTCGCAGCGACTGACTGCTGCAGTTATGCCTTTGTGGACTTTCGTACCGTCGACGATGCGAACCTGGCGCTTACGGCCGTCAACAACCACCCTTTCGACTCGAAGCACACTTTCAAGCTTAATAGATTTACTGACATTCCGGGATATGCGAATATGGACGAGTCGTATTCTGACCCCAAATACGAGGAATTCAAACCAAAGGTATTACTTGGTTCTTTTATTTTACTCTTCATATCGACTCTGTATAGGAACACCTGCGCGCATGGCTCGGCGACCCCCAAGGACGTGACCAATATGTCACCTACCGCCACGAGGATGTCGAGATTCACTGGCACGGGAAACCATCGCAAAGCGAACTAGCCTTCAAGCCCGTAAGTCCCCCGCCCTCCTCCATGTCCCTTCTTCACAAACCGCCCCACGCAGGAATGGAAGGAACCTTTCCTCTACGTCGCCTGGTCTCCTCTGGGCACCTACATCGCGACTCTCCACCGGCAAGGCGTGCGTATATGGGGCGGGTCCTCATGGAAACTGCAACAACAATTCGCCCACCCGCTCGTCAAACTCATCGACTTCTCGCCCTGCGAACAATACCTCGTCACCTGGTCCAACGAGCCCATCGTCGTGCACGAGGGCGCAAAGCAGGGCCCGCAGTACCTCTCCCCCGACGACGAGGGCAACAACATGGCCGTGTGGGACATCAAGTCCGGGCACCTCCTCCGCACGTTCTCCACGCTCGTCGACGGCGAGACGCCCACGAACAAGAAGCAGATCCACTGGCCCGCGCTCAAGTGGAGCCCCGACGACAAGTTCGTCGCGCGGCTCACCCGCGGGCAGATGATCAGCGTCTATGAGGTCCCTGGGATGCACCTGCATGGGAAGAAGAGCTTGAAGATCGAGGGCGTGCAGGACTTTGAGTGGTGTCCCCTGGGCGATAAGGATAAGGAGGACGCAAAGGCCGCGGAGGCGGGCAAGTCGAAGAAGGCGCGCGAGAATATGTTGGTGTATTGGACGCCGGAAATGGATAACCAGCCTGCGCGTGTTACTCTCATCAGCTTCCCGAGCCGCGCTATCCTGCGGCAGAAAAATCTGTTCAATGTCGCCGAGGTCGGTTCTTGCTGACAATCCGGCTGGTCGTTGATGGCTCATTTGTTGTGTTCGTACAGTGTAAACTCTACTGGCAAAATCAGGGCGACTTTCTCTGCGTCAAAGTCGACCGCCACACCAAGACGAAAAAGTCTATCTTCTGCAACCTCGAGATCTTTCGAGTGCGCGAAAAAGACTACCCAGTCGAAGTCGTCGAGCTAAAAGGTCCGTGTGCTTCCCGTCTTCCGTCGCCGCCGCTCATCTGATGTGTGGTGGGACAACAGACACCGTCACCGAGTTCTCCTGGGAACCCAAAGGCGACCGGTTCGCAATCATCTCAAGCAACGACCCGAACCTGGGTAACCCCGCGCCGGGCATAACCGTCAAGACCGACGTGAGCTTCTACCAGCTCGAGCGCGCGGGCGGGAAGAACGACTTCAGACTCCTCCGCTCGCTCCCCTCGCGCACGAGCAACGCGATCCGCTGGTCCCCGCGCGGCCGCCACGTCGTCCTCGCCACCGTCGGCTCGTCGAGCAAGTCCGAGCTCGAGTTCTGGGATCTTGATTTCACGGCTGAGGAGCCCGCGCGGAGGGAGGCGTCCAAGGAGGAGTGGGGGAGCGGTATTCAGCTGTTGGGCACTGCTGATCATTATGGTGTCACGGATGTCGAGTGGGACCCGAGCGGGCGCCACCTTGCGACGAGCGCGAGTGCGTGGACGCATAACGTATGTCAACGCTTCTCGAATATCCTCTGACTGAGATACTGATTTCGTTTGTTCTTTCTTAGCTTGAGAATGGCTATGCCATCTGGGACTTCCGCGGTCAGGAGATCATTAAACATATCCAGGATCGCTTCAAGCAGTTCATCTGGCGCCCTCGTCCGCCCACACTCCTCACCAAGGAACAGCAGAAGCAGATCCGCAAGAATCTCAAAGAGTACAGCCGGACCTTTGACGAAGAGGACGCGGCGGAGGAAAGCAACGTCAGCGCGGAGCTTATCGCACTTCGCAAACGCCTCGTGGACGAATGGAACAAGTGGCGCGCTGATTGCAAGAAGGAACATGCTGAGGAGAGGGGTAGGAAGCATGGGAAACATGAGGAGGAGAAGGAGGAGATTGAGGTTTGGATCGATGAGGTTATTGAGCAGATTGAGGAAGTGGTGGTTGAATAGATCTTTGGTTCTTTTCTCCTTGGTCTGTTGAGTATGAGATCTGTCGTTAATATGGCATCGTTCACAGTGGGAGTTGGCTTGTACAATCTTGAATCAGTGATATAATTCTATGACTTAGAATTTCGTCAATTTTACAACGTCTACAAGTTCCCACGGTCAGTCAAGGTCAATAACCCAAATGTTAACCAGTCCTCAATTCACTGAACCATGACCTGACCCTGGCTACCGCCTCGCGTCCTGAGTTCTTCTTTCCCGATGCTCGATGAATGGTCAACCAATATTCTCCAACATGATCCTATGCGAATGTATCGCGCAAAGCGCGATGCAGCTCGTCGCACCGTCACCTCAAAATACAACATTCTTGGGTTTATCTCTTCTGGGACCTATGGACGGGTCTACAAGGCACAAAGCCTAGACGAAGATGGAAAAATCCATGCTATCAAGAAATTTAAGCCTGACAAGGAAGGAGACGTCGTTACCTATACTGGCATTAGTCAGAGCGCAATTCGTGAGATTGCTGTGAGTTTTCAAAATCCAAAGTGCTTTCTTTGCTTAGTCTCGCCAATAGTTGAATAGAGAAATTGATCATGAAAACGTCGTTGCGTTAAAGGAGGTGATACTGGAAGACAAATCCATCTACATGGTTTTCGACTATGCAGAACATGACTTCCTCGTGAGTGGTACTTGATTCCATATGTCCAAAAATAGAGTACTAAAAATACACTTTATAACAGCAAGTCATCCATCACTGCTCACAGACTCTGCGAAACATGCCCTCAATGCCCTTTCTCAAGTCCCTCATATATCAACTCTTGAACGGGCTCCTCTACCTCCATTCATGTCACATATTGCACCGCGACCTCAAACCCGCTAACATCTTGATCACGTCGAATGGAATCGTCAAGATCGGAGATCTAGGACTAGCGAGACTAATATACGAGCCTCTTCAGCCACTCTTCGTGGGTGACAAGGTTGTAGTCACTATATGGTATCGTGCTCCAGAGCTTCTTTTAGGTGCTAAGCATTATAACAAAGCGATCGACTGCTGGGCTGTCGGATGTGTCATGGCAGAGCTAGCAAGTTTGCGACCTATATTCAAAGGTGAAGAGGCCAAGTTGGACTCGAAGAAGAATGTACCATTTCAGCGTGATCAGTTGTTGAAAATCTTCGAAATTTTGGGGACTCCAAATGGTCCGGTTTCGATCGCCTATTGAGCCAAGTCATGTCTGACGTCCGTTGCCCAGAGAGAGACTGGCCAGGCGTCATGGATATGCCTGAATACCATAATATGAAACGATTGGACCTGTGAGTGCTCCACCTAAATAAATACGTAAGCTTGACTTGTCTTTAACAAAGCTTCACGGATCGACTACACGAGTGGACTCAATCCAGAATACGTACACCTAATGGCTACGACCTTCTCCGTCGATTTTTCGCATATGATCCCGACAGACGACTTACGGCGAAAGAAGCACTCCAACATAAATGGTTCCATGAGGATCCAAAGCCCACTCGAAAGTGCGTATCATTTTCTTTC
Organism: Termitomyces sp. T69sscA; assembly: GCA_017657225.1. Classification (NCBI taxonomy): domain Eukaryota; kingdom Fungi; phylum Basidiomycota; class Agaricomycetes; order Agaricales; family Lyophyllaceae; genus Termitomyces; species Termitomyces sp. T69sscA. The sequence goes on along the minus strand of JAGGAQ010000339.1, from coordinate 7,173 downwards.
AGAACATCGCCCGTGCAGAAGTCGACCAAACCTGCCTCACAGTGTCTTCCAGAGTATACCGGCGAGCCAGATACCCCCGCATCGGCGAATAACACAAGATGAAGCGCCATCGATGATGCCTGCTGCGGCACCCAATACCTCTCATCACGGTGCCCTCGGTGGCCCTCACTTTGGACAATCACAGTCGAAGCCAGGAAGTACGGCTAGTTTTGCGAGCTTGAGCGGAGGCGGCCCGTACGGCCAACCTACGGGGGGCAATGGAACGCACGCCCCGACTAGGAAGAAGGCGAGAATGCATTAGTTGCTCAAATGATCATGATCTTGTTGACGGCGAGCATGACCTGAACTAGATGAGGTAGGTTTGTTCATGTTTCAATTACAGTGTATGTCGTCTTCATTGTGGACTGAGCAGTCAATGACCCTTGTGGTCCACACTATATTGATGCAATCGTAGCTAGCAATGGTAAGCTTTGGAGGACTTTGGAATTGTCGGACTATTTTCCATTCTTTACGTGGATCTAGAGAAAGAGGGACAATTGTGATAGTCTTGGTGTGAAGCGGTTTGTTGTACTTGAGAATGACGATGTATGCAGACGCTGTTTCAAATGGGAAAAGTTCAACCACAAACCGGCTGTTAGACAATTAGCAAGTAGAAGGTATATGGTGAGTACTAGCGCTTTACCAGAGTTGCTGATCGTTTTCAGCTCTAGTAAAGAAAACATGTCTTCAGATTTCTACATCTCTATCAGAGGAAGCATGATGCGAAAAATAGCTACAACGCCGGTTCCGCGGCCGTTAAACATATCGTTTGTTTGTGGGTACATCACGAACTTGTCAATATCAACGTTCGCAACAGATTTGTTGATACGATAAATGGAAGTGGGTCTACTTTCCAGCTGTCTCTCTTTCAGACTTCACTTCGCATAACATGAATAACGACGTGGCTCTAGGAGATCTAGAAGTGATTCTGCAAAACCGCGTGACATTTTCACTCATTGCGATCAGAGATAGCCTCAAAGGTTTGCGTCGTCTGAGATTCCTTAAGGAGCAAGCGCTCAAAGTGTACCATTAGTCAGAACCGACTATATTCCCTGTAAAAGAAAAACGGCATAAACCAGGTGCAGTAGAATTACATTGAGGAGTTTTCGAAACCAGCTGATCGATCCGACCAGCTTCAAACAGTCATGAATAACGTGTTTCTACGTTTCAAACGGATTCTAGATGGCGAACCAGCTGTGCCTCTTGTCCTTCCTTGGACGTCTACGCCAACTATCAGCAAGGATCTTGCAGAGCACATTGCAAAACTAAAGATTTCTACTATAAACAATGGGCCATCCATGCTCCTTCATGGTGTTGGTCAAGACATCAAACCTTTGATTTTGAGAACGAAGTTATGACCCAAAATAATACTGAAATAGATTCTCAGGATTCTACGAAAGCCTATTACCGGAGCCGGAAATTCAAGACTGGTCCTTGAGGGTCTCTCTTTCAATTGGAGCTTCTACATTACGCGTGGGACCAATGATTTTCAGCTGTTTAATGAAGTTGGTTGAACCGATGTTCGTCAAATCATTTGTCCACAATATGGATATTTGCGTGCAATGGGTCTAAAGGAATCGGTCAAAACGGATAAAGCTCGCTCTTGCTATCAATGAGGCCTGTGCTCGGCGTTGCTTTCAAGCGACTCTATGCGCCAGACTTCTGGTGTCTGTCTCCTACTTGAAGATTCTCTCAATGAGAGTTGACAAATTTCCGGAAGCAAAAAGGATTTGGATGCTTATTCAAGTTGATACTAGGCTGCTCTTCCAGCCATCCGGTATCAGTGTAATCAAAGGTGACCACGACCCTTCTATGCTACGCAGATCCGTAGCAGCTTGCCGACCATAATCAACTGCTTTTAGCGTCATGTTTACACGCCATTGGTCTTGACAGTGACATTTACTGCGTCATAGAGCAATGCTGATCGCCCCGTTTTACGTGCCATGCTAAACGAGTCGAAACATTATGACATAAAAACCGTCGTGACTGGAACTTCTCTGGAACATGACACCATATTTGACGCACTTAGTTCCTCTATCGGCAAACAGGTGTCCACTAATAATGGAATCACTGACACCCGGGCATGGGTTAATGAAACAGATATTCGTGGCTACTTAGGCTACTGTTTGCCCCAATCATACCTCGGGACTCGAAGTGGAGAGGAACTTGTCAATTGAGCGCGCTATTGGCTTTCTGGACGGTATGTTTTTCACCTAGATGTGTCTATAGAAGACCGAGATTGAGATACGTATGGAGGCCGCAATTTGTAGCAGCCTTCGTTCAGAATGTTGTTGATTATCGATTTCCAAAGCTATCATCGGCTGCTCACAAGATACATCACAGATATAACCTCCTTCGTCCCGAATGATGCACAACATTGGGAGAATGAAGAGCCGGAACTATCTCCGACCAAAGTGTTTACCGTGTGCCCTTTCGATTTTATTCGAGGTATTTCGCAATTCTCTCCGCTAGTCGTTCAGGGAATCAAATTCACTTCTAGCAACGAAGCTCAAGGGCACCTTACTAAACTCCATGCAAGAAATCTGCTTTGAACGGTCATTAGGTGGATTTGTTGAATGTCTTTATCAGTGCCGCACCTTATCATAAGGACCTCGTGGAGTGTGGATTTGTCCGTTACCCAGGCATTTCAAAAAGTGATAATGCCGCAATTTTGGACGAGCCTCTGGCCTACCTTGCAGCTGAACAATGAATCACCAATCAAGATCCAAACTGGGATTAACGACACTCATGCTTTCTCAATCATAATGACCAACAGGACAGCAGATCGAACTTGTTGCCACAGTATACAGCCCTCTTCGTTGCGGACATCTTCCAAACCCCTATGCAGCTGTCTCGAGTTTTGTTTTCTCTGATATAGACCAAGATCGTGAGCTATCCAATCGTAAAGCACGCCTCGTGTCATGCTGGTTTGACAAGGATGAAAAATTCAGGGTGGCAGAAGTCTTTTTTCCCATGCACACCCCAAACAACGTTTGCTTAAAATCACCGGCAAAAATACTCGCCTACAGACCTGGCGAGAATAATTCTTCACATGACCTTGAGTGGTTGCATGTGAATTTAACGCGCCATTTTTGTTTCCCCACCAGGATTTCGGCCCAGACTTGATATTCCGTCTTCGACTGGAGGATAGTGGTGAATTGATTACCGTGGCGCTGCAAGTTAATGGAAACCGAATCGTACATCAATCACTGGCTTCACCATCGGCAAGGCTATTTGCAATGTTACGCCCGCACACTTCTGGACAGAGGTATATGAAATTCCGACTGTCTCTATATACTTGCTGCTCACCGGCGTCCATCAAAATGTAAAGAAATCCTTTCCCCATGAGATGTTTCCAAACATCGTTCCGGACACCATCCACGCATTAGATGGGCTTTGTGGACGTTTCAATAGCAATAATGAGGTTACCATAGTCTCGTGCGCGGAATATTCTTCTTCCCTACCACACCAAACCCAGATCCATGCGAAAAGGTCCTGTTGCACGTCGAAAAAGCCTGTGAAAAGCCGACTCGAGGCTCGGACTTCATTCACGAATTCTTTGTGTTACAGTAAAGACAATTACACAAGGATATACGGAGTCATCCATTCAACAAATAGAGGGCGTTGCGCATGGGCTACATGAAAATGAGCTCGACGAGGACCAAGAAAGGGCAAGTCAAAGGGAAGATCGAGAGCTCTATGAACTATTCGTTGACGAGAATGGAAGATGTTATTCGTAACTTGCAAGTCGACTCCGGGAAAATGATTGAGATGTCTGCGAAGAAGCTTGCAGGACAGCTAATTTTGCATCTACATTTAGAGTGGATCCACGAAGAGATACCTGTCTCGAGGATAGGTTGAAGGCGGCCAAGCCTGAGGCAGTAGTTCAGCGATATCATGCTGTATGCAGACGCAGAGCGGGTATGATCTGAAGAACCAGTGCGGTCGCTAGGATTAGTTCATCGAATATTGTGTCGAACGCAGCCGCCATCGGGGAATGAAAGGAGCAGGACATGGGTCGTCGGGGCCATAACTGAGATCGAAATTTTTGTTCTTGTCTTCCAACTTCTGTCTTTTGTCATGAGCTGTCGTAAGTTATTGTTTGAGATCGGACTATCGGACGAACCATCACTGTGTTAGCTTGAGCGTTTTCAGAGTCACGGATCATATACTTGTTGTCAAAGGGATTCAACCTCTTCGGTAATCCTCGATCAATGTGACATAACTACATACTACGCTTGCATCTTTTTGTCCTCCTTGTCCCAATGACATCTCTAGCTACTGAACCCTGTACAATTATGTTCCACGATCTATAAAGGGATAGCCAGTCAGGTAGGAAAAAAGACTTAACTAACACTGATTCCATTATCGAAACCGCGTCGTCATGGGTTTTCCAACCGATATTCTGGTACGTCTATGTCTGTTCCTACCTTCTAGTCCCCTCATCGTCTCGTGCAGCAACCCTACATCGCGTCATGGTTCCCTTCCCATACGTCTCTCCCATCAGATGACTTGAACAAGGTCGTCAGTCATGATGCAGAAACCCAGACTCTCAGGCTTGAAGCCACTATACTTGAACCCACTCTGCCTCCAGTTAACCGATTACCGGATGAGCTTCTATCAGCGATATTCTCCTTTGAACCCGATGTCCTCCTTTCTAGTGGCGACGTCTTTCAGAAGAGGAGTTTACCTCGGCGTACCCTTGTCTGCGGCAAGAAAATCGACCCCATCTTGCTTGGTCAAGTATGTAAGCAGTGGAGAAATGTAACACTAACCACTCCTTTACTGTGGACTTCATTTTTCGTTTTGTGTAACCTCAAGACCCAAACGGTAGAACTCCTCAAGATCTGGCTAGAGCGCTCTGCAGATCTGCCGCTCAACATCAAGTTCTTGGAATCACTGTGTGATTTGAAGATAGACGAGGATTTGTCAAATCCACCGAAGAACCCTGTTACGCCTCAGATTATGGAGCTTTTAACGACTCATGCACATCGTTGGAAGACGATTGATTTCGAATTCTCACTTCAAATATCGCCGTTGTTGCTTAACTTGCCCCAGGATTCGTTCAAGATCCTCGAGTCAGTGAAACTTCGGAGCCGCAGGGCGACGAATGTTCGTTTCGATGGACTTCCACCTCTGATCAAGGCTTGGGACTTGTTCCATGCGTCTCCGTCATTTCATATTGCCGAGTATGAGATGGAGTATGTGCATGATAGGCTACGTGACATTCCTTGGTCCCGTCTGACCTCTGTCGACGTAACAATCTCAATGGATGAACTTTTCCAAATCTTGCCAGAGTGCAAAAATCTTGTGGAACTTCGTTATACCGACCCTCTGGCACGTTATGTTATTTACGACTTGCCACAAAAAGAAGAACCGCCCGAGCCTCTCATAAACATTGTTCTTCCTTCGCTTCGTCATCTATCTATGACTGTGTCGAGCCCTCCAGACGAAGCGTTACAAAACCTGACTCTCCCGATGTTGGAGTCAGTCCACATCCGCCAAAACAATATCTGGATAAAACAACCGGACCCGCAAGCGTTTACTGATCTCTTGATGAGATCGCATTGCACTTTGAAACAGTTTTCTTACCATGCTCTTGGTGGTCCCGCCGCAGAAGAAGTACTCACTGAATTGCTTGGTTCTCCATCAATGTCGTTTGTCGGAGACCTCGTCGTGGATGTTCAAGTCACAGATAAGTTTGCAGATTGGTTGATGACTGGCCTTGGTCAGACGGCACTGCCTCGTCTTGAAACTTTTACACTTGTGCGATCCTCCATGGAGCCTGGTACACTCAGTAAAATGATCACCTCTCTGAAGGAAGGGCACGAAGCGTTCCGGTTTTTTAGTGCTCAATATTGGAATCTATACGAAGAAGATAAAATGAGGTTCTCGGATTTAAGAGAGGAGGGTATTGTAATAAAGGATTAGATTCCAGCCAGCCTACTCTTGGTAGTTTGCTCATGTTATAAGTTTCCAGCGGTAAATTCCGCAAATGGATACATGTCATGAACAATTCAGCGGTAAGCTTGGAAACAATGAAGGCAATGTTAGGAAGTTCGTCAAGGATAGCTCAAGATAATTTCATGCTTGCTGTAAGAATTTTGGTAGTTGTGCGCGATACATTCACTTTGTCAACTGCCGTCGTCATCTCTGAGAATCTAATCTCTGTAATAATCCATTATTGTATCCGTTCTTGTTCTTCTTCGGGAACGCTGGTGGCTGGACCGCCATGCCTATCTCGGCTAACAGTGCACGTCCACTGTATCTATTCTCCAGTACTGAGTGCAATATAATCTGCCTCCGTCGTAGATGTCGAGACCGGTGTTCCAAGCTGGTGGGTCCGCCGGCCTGGATATAGAACCCACCTAAGACAGATTTCCGCTTGTCGATGTCGGCAGCAAAATCGGAATCTTACCGTGCCTTATATGTATACATCAGTGCAAGCCAGTGTGGTGGGGTTCACCAATCATGAATCTGCTGAGTGAAATCTGTCCCCATTCTGTCACTATTATCTCGTACATACTCGGAATGTGGGCGCGAACTTCAAATCCAGCTCTTGCGGACGCGTGAATTGAGCAAGCGGCCTAGTAATGCGGGTTGCTGCCCACGAGGAGTTGGCGGTGGCACACCGGCTTTGATGGGGGCGAGGGCGTCCTCCCAGGTGGCAGATAAGAGGCGGCTGCAGGACTTGATGAGGGGTAGATGGCTCCTCGTACGAGTTGTGGGTCTCGTCGTGTTTACGCAAGTCGATGAGGGCGAGAGCGTCTGGGCGTTTTGGAGCCAGGCATCGCGGGCATGGCCAGGGACCGCCGACGAGAAAGCCGGGGGCCTGTGGCCGTGACCCCGGAACGGCAATGATGTCACATGCGCCACTTCATCAGCGCGCACAACAAAAATTCAAAACATTTCACATCAACTGCTAGTGCGCTGAAGTGAACGAATTTTCGTTGCTTTCTTGGAGTCCCAGTTTTTCCCTCTCCTATGTTGATGCAAATGAGGACTATCTTATCTTATCTTAGGCTACGTTACACGCGCGTGCACTTTTAGGACGACGGAAATAATATATTTATTTGGGTTTTAAAATGCAGTTCCGGCTCACACAAATTGGTAGTCGATGAACGCAATTTTATT
>JAGGAQ010000338.1:0-21081 GCA_017657225.1 Termitomyces sp. T69sscA | reverse complement strand
GGCACTCGTCTCACCCACCGGCACTCCCGGCGCTCCTCTACGCACCTTCCCCCGCCCCGCTTCGGTCTCCTACGCCTCGCGCTACTCCCGGTGCTCTGTGTTCGTGCACGGTGAATTGACATAAGGTGGATTCGCCCAGTAGACTGAGCCCCCGAGGTCAGCGGAACCTGACAGGAGGGGGTTGGAAGACAAGTGCCAGCGCAAGCGCTAATGATGCCCAAAATTGTACCAAGTGGTGTCTGGGTAGGCAGTCACTAGGCATAGTTGATTAGCATCAGGCTCACTAAGTGAGGGAGAACCAGACAGGGTTTCAGAAGATGAGTTAGCAGGGGCAACAATATTGAAATGTGGGGTGGAGGCTTAGTGTAGCTGGTGGCTACAGCTAGAACAATCTTGCGTACTTCACACAGTAACTGAATCAGACCAAATATTGGATTTGACTAGGTACGTTATGAATACAAGATGTTGCCTTATGTAATTTACAGATGCACATCAAAGGTGCACGTTGGTTGTCCAAATAGAGTACAATATGCGCTGTAAGCGCAATTTATCTGGTACAAGTAACCCCGCAGGTTACACACCCCCTCTTTAGACCGTGGTACAGTCTACACTCAGTACTCAACTTCAGTGCTATGTGGTATTCTGTGCATTACAACTAGGATCATAGTTGTAGTCAATTAGTTATATCTGTGTCGCTGTGTTGGCAACAGGTGCTGAGTCGAGCAAAGAGGTTGCTTGAGGGGTTCACTCAGTAGTCTCTATATCCAACTGGGTACTAACACTTGAGCTACACATTTCATGCTTACAGGCACTCGTAGTGCATGATGGTGTTGATCAAGTGTCATTGTATGACACTGTATATTACACATGGTACATTGCAGGTATGTTATGGTATCTACATGCTGCACAGCATGACAAGTGTCAGTAACACATTGCAAGTGCATAACTCAATCTTACCTATACTATATAAAATAACAAGGGCTTATTCAGCCCATTCTATGCGCTTGGTGGAAATCCACCCGTGTCCATTGCCTTTGCTTCCTCCCCAGTTGTGATGTTAATTGTGGGGGGGAGGGGCTTGGAGTCCTTCCTTGGTGGGGCCATGGAACCTCCTGCAGCAGTTGCATCTACCATTTCACAATTGGTTAGTGCGATGTTAGTTGCAGCCCCAATAGAAGGCATCATACCATGTGCCAGTGTCCGTTTCCAAAGCTGACCTACATTTGGGTCCATTCCAATATAGTAATAGAGGCCAGTAGCCTCAGGAAATATCCCTGCTGCGCCCTCTTCAGTGCGCTTGAAGAGGAGGCAATAGTAGTCTTCCTCGCTTATTTCGTGCCACCCATCTCATTGAGGAATAGCGGCGGGAGTCCTGTAGACTTTGAAGTGCTCCAGGCGCTCATTGTTGACCTCTCAAAAGATGTCCAAAGACATTGTAGGGTGGTGGAACTGTTGGAACAGCATGTTCGGGTCAAGTGTGTGCATTACGTGCAGGGCAGAGGTCCCATTCTCCTTCACATGCAGAAAGTGCAACAGAATCTGACGATGCTCCACCAACAGAAGATCCTTTGGCCCTGGCATTGGGTTGACCATCTCCTGGTACCATTGTGTGGTCTTGCAAGGACATGTTGCACTTTTGTGTGAACTCCTGGAGTTTGGTGAGCAGCATGTATGCAACAACATGGTTGCGACGCAGTATGTGAGGATTCACATAGTACTTATGAAGCCATTCCAACTCAAATGGCATGCTGGGGAATCCATGACATGCAAACCTGTACACCATTGTGCCGGGAATCTTGGCCTGCTGGTCACTACTGAACTTGAAGGCGGCCACTCAATTGGCCTCAGCACTGATAAACACAGTATTCATCCAGTAGGAGTAATAACAACAGGGGCCAATAGCCCCTTGGAAGCATGAGTTGAGGAGCAGCCCCCAAACTCTCATTCCCAACCCATCGGGGATGTGGCCAGAGAAGTCATTCTGTGCTCAGTGCGCTAGAGTGGCTGCTGCCTTAGCCTTGTTCACCTTTTTCTTGGTGATCTTTTTGTTTTGCTAAATGTGCTGAAAGCGCTGTGCAGGCGTTTTGCCCTCCTCTTCCTCCTTCTCCTCTTCAGACTGTGACTCCCCATAGTTGCTATTGTTGTCAACAGGGGGTGCCTCATGATGCTTGCCTTTTTCAGCCACTGCAGTGACCACAGTCCCATTGTACTGCGCTGGTGTGCATGGATCAGTGGGCACAACTACCACTGCTACTTGCTCTGGTGGGGCCAGAAATACTACAGCCTTCATAAATAACATTTGGGCAGCCTCTGCCCATTGTGGGATATTTGCTGGAAAATCCACAATTTTCAGCTGTGACGCAGCAAGGAGTGGCTTTCGTCCCCAATGAGTTTTGGAGGGCCCTGGTGCCTCTGGGGCCTGACTCGCCACTGAAGGCCCATGCCTAGGCTGGCCTGTTGTTCCTTTTGGTGGGAGTACTGCGCTCCCCGCTTCCACCACACTCATCTCCTCATCCATTGCCTTTTGTACTCTCAGTGCTTTTGGCACCGTCAAGGCCACAGAGACTGGGATGACAGCTGCAGACTGCTTCAAGGTGGAAGCAACAGGCTACGCAGGCATACTCACCGATGTGAGTTGCTCAATAGGGGTGGCTGTAGGCCACACAAGCATTTCCGCCGGCAACACTGGACCTGTGGAGGCAGCTGTAGGCCTTGCAGGCCTGTCTATAGGTGGGGCCAACTGTGGCACCACCCTACTTGTGGTGGGCACTCCTGCCCTTGCCACGTCCACTGATCATGGTAGCTGCTGCTGGGCCTGTTTGGCTTTGCTGACTGTTTCCTCAAGGGATGACATTTTGTGCTTGGTAGCACGGTCAATCTGTTCAAGCGCCAACACATTCTGCCTCCTCATCAGCTTCATTTGATCAAGCAACTCTTCCCTCACCATGGCTGCAAGGTTGTCTTGCAAAAACAACGCTGTAGGGGGCACTGGTTGCTCCGCTGCTTTCAGGCACTGAAGTAGCACTTTGGTGCCCATCTCATATTGCGCTTGGGGTGTAACCTCTCTCATTACAGCTGGTGCCACAGCGCATGCATATGTCCGGTGCTTGTTGAAGGCTCAGTATTGGTTGGTAGTAGCGCTTGTGGTGCACATCCACAAATTGGTGCTCATAGTGCTCTTCTTCCTCATCCACCTCCATCTGGTAATGAAAGAGTGTCTCATATGGGAGCAGCTCATTGCAGCCTGGGTAGGCCACCGCTGCATTTTGGGAAAATGCATGTGTGCTTATTGTGGTCACATGCATGGTTTGACTCTGTATGGGTCTCCTCCCCCTTCCAGAGCTGTGCAAGCTCTGTCTAGGCTTGTATGGGCCTTGAGAGGCCATTCTCAGTCAAGTCCACATGTATGCTACGTGTCAGGGACAAGGGACATGGGCAGTGAAAAATCTCCAAAGTCTGCTCTATGGACAAACAACTACAAAGATTCAGCTACATAGCACGCAGCATGGCTGTTGCCGTGATCACCTGGCCTCCACATATGGCCACTATTTGGCCTTGGCCACTTTATGGCCTCGCCTCCCCTACATGTGTTGTGCGAGCTGATGAGGGCGTTTAATGCCCTGTAATTCTAGATACTGATTTATTGCTGCGAACGATTTACAATTCTCCAGGGGTTCCCATGTGGTATCCCCCAAACTCCATCTCACCTCAAATTTGAGGTGCCCCAATTGCATCTACCAATGATCTATAATGTCATCCACAAACCATTCCTGACCATCAGCTACACCAAAATCATATGGTTCAGGTGTTGCGCAGTTTGGAAACAGTGTGTCATTATTTGCCAGGTACAGTCACAGCACTACCCACTTTGGGCACAACTTAGAGGCCCGCCTCTTGGGCAAATTCAAGTTCCTGGTGGACAGATACACTAGATCATCCTTTTCAATGGGTGCTTGCCAAGTTCGTCAGCATGTTTTGTGTGAAATCCTTAATTCTCCAATGGATCACTTTGTCCATATAAAGCTCTTTGATCATTGATGGCATATAGCCATTGTTGAGCTCAAACGGTGCATACTCCATTGTTTCAGAAATACTTGCATTGATTGTGAATTTCACTAACAGAATTCAATCCACCCAGTCCTTCTGATCAGAACGCACAAAGACTCTAAAGATTCGCATGACATTTCTAATTGTGCATTCTGTCTGCCCATCTGACTGTAGATGAAATGATGTTGACATGAGTAACTTTGCCCCGAGCAGCTTATGCAGCTCCTTCCACCACCTGGAAGTAAACTTAGAATCTTGATCACTAACAATTGAGCTTGGTAGGCCATGTAGGCGTACTCTCTCCTTAAGATAGATCCAGAATAGCTCTGACACTCTCGTCGTCATTTTTACTAGTATAAGATGGACCATACTGGTCATACAACATATGACTACCCAAAGGTAGTTGAACCCGTGTAATTCTGGGAATGGTCTCACAAAGTCTATGCCAATAGAGTCCCAGAGTTTCACTGGAACAGGAAGCAAATGCAGCTTCCCTGCTGGTTTCTGGTTCGAGGTCTTCAAACATTGACATATTTGGCATGTCACACAAAACTTACTTGTTTCTTTGGCAATTTGTGGCCACCAATAGAATTGATGCACATAGTCGAGCATTTTCTAATAATAAAAGTGCCCAACAATGATATGGGCTTGTTCCAGTTTTGTTGTGATTAACAACCTCTCACATGGTACACATAGTACCTTTGAGCCTGTGGGGCTCATCATATAAACAAGGCCCTGCTTGATGATAAAGCATGGATGCTCCCATGGTTTGTTGAGTATCTCAATGAACAGGGTATCCTGCATGTATCCACACCTAATACAGGTGCACAGCAGTGCATTGCTTGGATCACCACCTCCCAGCATTCAATCCTCTGTAGCTAGCACCTGCCCAACAGTCAAGTCGTCCTCCCTGGATAACATCTGTACTGGAGGCCGCTCATCAGGCCGCTCTGCCTCTGCAAGGCTACAAGCTTCTGTAAGAGGAGCGCTCACATCTGTGGAACTCCTTTCACAGAGCTAGCAGGCACCAGTGACAAGTGGGAGTCAAGTGGGCACAGAAGCAGGCAAGAGTCAGACAAGGGACTAGCAGTACTTAGCCAAGTAGTCGGACGTCACTAGAGAGCTTAGGGTCAGTTCAATATGTAGGCCAGAAAAACACTGCTATTGTTCAGCCTGAGGATATTCTATCCACAGGCTGCCTATATATACTACATTGGTGGCTGTGCAGGTTACTAACTGTTTAACTAATTGGGCCCCGGTATGTAATGGAGTATGACTAACAATAATCAATGCTGAGTAAGGTCCATGCATATGACTCATCAAGGCTGACTAATAGAAGACAGAAGGGGATAGGGTGGGCTGAGCGGTCATTCAGATGTGCTAAGAGTGGGTGCGTCCTTGGACTAAGCTTGGGGTAGAGTTGGACATAGTCTGGAAACCGGTCCCCTAACAGCTTCCAGATCTCAAGCTTCCACCTGCCCCTTTAGCCATTTGCTATGGTGCACTTCACAAGCCTGCATTGCTTGAATTTCAATGTGGTGTTCCACTATTTCCTGGAACCTATGCAAGGGAAAATCCTCACTGTTGGGATCAATTCTCTTGTCTGCTTGGACAAAATCATGTATGTCATGCATGTCCTCATGCGTATCACTTTCAAAGTATTGCAACAGACAGTCCACGACCTTATTCAGCTCCCATTTGACATAGGTTATGTTATACTGGTATTGCAACTTATAGTTGATCCATTGCCACTGTTGGGGCAACAGGTGTACTTGAGTTTTGAAGAACTCTAATGCCTTATGATTGGATTTTATACCCCATCAATTTATCCTCCCATTTAAGAATGGCTTCTAGGATTGCGAGCGTCTCCAGCTCATGGACTGCATGATTTTGCTGCACTGTAGTGAACTCGTGTGACATGAATCCTGCAGGTCTGCAGGTTTGCCACATTTTTCCTTGGCCAGACATGGCTCCCATGCCCATTTTTGATGGATCACAAATGAGCCATATAGGCTCATCAAGACACAGGTCAATTGGCTGGATAATCGGTGTTTTGGCACAGATCTGTTTGACCATTTCAAAGCACTGCTGATATAGCGGTCACCAATGAAAGGGAGACTCATTCTGGGTCATAGCCATGAGAGGGCCAGTATACACTTAACATCTGGTAAGAAGTTACCAATGTAAGTTACTGTCACGACCTGTTACCAACCCCCAGGACTCAGCCCCAGCCCTAGGACTCCAACCCTCCTCAAAACAACCCCCATGACCACCCCGGGCCCAGACTGCTACCTGGCCAACCCCCTCGGCAGCCCCTAGCCATCACCACCTGTCATTGCCACCAGCCACCGCCACTCCTGGCATCCCCTTGGCCATCACCGCTGTGACCACCACATCAGCGCCGGCCTCGGCTATCACACCGCCCATAGCCACCACATCAGCGCTGGCACCGGCAACATCCATCACCCCTGGCCCACACCGAGACCCCCATCATGCATCGCAATCATGCATCACCACCGACCCGACCTCTGCACACCACACCCCACTCCTGCTCCCCTCCTCACTGCCCTGCTGCCACGTGTCTCTGCACTCCCAGTACAAGACCTCTGTGCCGTGTGACATGTCTCAACCCCCACTCCATCCTGCACGGCCCCCAGGTCTCACCCCAAGCCCCAGTGCTGCGACCCGCTACCAGAACCCGGGCCTGAGCCCCGGAGCCTACCTACTGTGTAGTATATAAGTTGTAGAGTAGTAAGTAGTACTCTAGTCTTGATATTACCGTAACTTCTGTATTGTTTTGTTGTGTTTTGTCTCTGTCTCATCTTCTCACACGTTCCGGTCTCATTATTTCCACTTTGCTTCATTTCTTATCGTACTCACCTCATATCGTCTCCTTGCATCGTCTCTACTTGTCTCTTACTCTAATTCCGCTCTGCTTTGCTTCTTCTCTCTCTCTCAACTCTAAGTTCTCTTGTCTCTTTTGTCTCCGATTCCCCATCTCGACTTGTTCTGTTCTCTTTCCCTTTATCTTATCTTGACCCCTTCCCCTTTTGGCTCACTTAATCTCCACATTTCTGTTTCCATCCCCAGGACTTGCTAAGTCCTCGTGTCCATCATCTCTTTGAACTCTGGGACTTGCTCATGCACCGGCGCTTGCTCGTTCCACCCTCTGTCTCCCTGGACTCGCGCCTACCCCCTGGCACTCACCCTCCACCCCCCCGGCACTCGCCCACTCATCCAGCGCTACCAGCACCCTCCAGCACACCTCTCCTGCCCTGCTTCGGCCTCCTATGCCTCGCACCCTACCGGTGCTCTGCGTCCATGGACATGGTGATCACCACGTAAGGTATTTGCCCAGTGGACTGAGCCCCCATGGTCAGCAGAACCTGACAGTTACTAATCCAACAAAACATTTGTAATTATGTAGCATCTGCTACTCTCAAAAACGATGAGTTTATCCAAATCTGGGTGAATACCCTGAGCGTCTATGACATGCCCCAAGCAGTCAATACTGGGTGTGTATAGCTTGCACTTTTTCCATTTGAGGTATCGGCTGGCCTCATGCAGTCATTCAAATATGACACATTGATAAGACCCAAGTTGTATCAAAAGGCGTGCTGATGATTTCACTGGGTGGTTAGCATGCCCGATGGTTAGCATGCCCAATGGATTGCATGCCCGATGGATTACCTGGCGCCCCCTCAAAAAGCTGAGGTTCAAACCCCAGACATACACTTGACATATTTTTCATTATTATTTTTTGATTTATTTTACCTTATTTTCTTGACCCCAAGGTTTTGCCGGCTTTGCCACCTCACCCTAGTAACCACCATCATTTCACAACATTGATATTTTGGTGATTTCATACCTACTTTTTGGCATTTTTGATACAACAGATAGCCTGACTGGCACCACTAGGCATCGCTAAGGGCTGATGGACACTTTCCTATATAAAAGATTGTTGCCTACTATTTACTTACTAGTTCCCTGTGTTGGCAACCCAAGAGTTACCAACGGCGACTTTGCTTATACTTTACTATATATGCTGTACTTATAGCCTGCAAATAACAAGTTACCTTCACCATTTACCTCTTACGCTTGGGCTTCAGAGCTCAATTTCACCTCTCTTAAGTTTACTCTATGCCAAGAGCACTTTTGTATGGTGTCCTTGTCTTGCCACTGGAAGTACACCAGTGTACTAGTCATTTATACACCTTGCAACTGCGGCAAGCATTGTACACTTGGCGATGATGCTAAGCTTCACCTTACCACTCCCTTACTGCTGCCCTCCACTAACTTGTCTTCTGGGACCCTGCTCCACTCACCTCCACTAGTGAGCCTGACGCTACTCACCTTGTGACTGCCTACTCTGACACCACTTGGTACAATTTTGGGCATCATCACTGGTGATAGAAATTGGTGAAACCAAGGAAGGACTGCACTTCTTTTACATTTTGGAGTGGAGGCCAGTTGAGGATGGCTTCCACCTTAGCAGGGTCCATGCAAACACCGTCTGGAGTGACTATGACACTGAGGTACTCAACTTCAGTGGTGTGGAACAAGCACTTCTCCAGTTTGGCATGTAGGTGGTACTCCCAGAGTCACTCAAGGATGTGACAAATGTGATCGTGGTGCTCCTCCAGTGAGTTCAAGTAGATCAAAATGTTGTCCAGGTACACAATGACGAAGACGTTGTTCTTGTTATAGAAGATGTCGTTCATGAAGTACTGGAAGGTGGTGGGGGAGTTGGTCATACCAAAGGGCATCACTAGGTACTTGAAGAGGCCATAGCAGGTGTGGAAGGTGGTCTTCCATTCATGCCCTGGGGCTATGTGGACATTGTTATAACCAGAGTGGAGGTTGATTTTGGTGTAGACTTTGGCGCTGCAGAGGTGGTCAATAAGGTCACCAATAAGGGAAAGGGGGTACCAGTTCTTTTTGGTGACTTTGTTGAGGCCCCGGTAGTCGACGCAAAGGCGTATAGAGCCATCTTTCTTTTTGGCAAATAGGACTGGAGCCCTGGCAGCAGAGATCAAGGATTGAATAAATCCTTTGCCAATCATGTTTTCAAAATAATCTTTTAGTGCGTGGAGTTCAACTTCTGACATGTTGTAGATCTTGCCAAAGGGGGGTGTGGTGCCATCTTTGAGGTCAATTTTGTGGTCATATGACTGGTGAGGGGGGAGCTCCTTGGCGCTTCCTTCAGAGAACACATCAGCGAACTCATGATACTCTGGAGGGACTACTTCATGTAATATCTGTTCCTCTGTTTTTGGTTCCAGAGCGGTGGTGTCTGCACCTAGGTGTTCATCCAGGAGCACTGGGGAGATGTGAAGCTGGAAGGCGGGGATGCTGAAACACACTACAGTTGGATCTCAACCTCTGGGAAGAACTGCGTGTCCTGGTGGATGAGATCCACACTGGCCCTACTTCCCAGCTTTGAGGATCCTGTGGACCCTGCACACTCATTTCACATGCAGCATGAGGGACCAATCAAGCCCTGGGACCCTGTCCCCACCATGGTACCCCACCAGCAGGAGGAGCTCAATGCGGCATCAAACATTCTAAAAGCCCTCAATCCCACCAGGGAACTTTTTGACCAGCCCGCCCGCACTATTGGTCTCTCGGTGCATCTCCATGCGAACTTCCTTTGCAGCGCCTTCCACACTTGGGAACAACCTGCTGACACCAATTCCCACCCTGACGCTCCTCCCCACCCTCCACCCACTAACAACAACCACACCTCCACTCACATCCTCTCCTACATCAATGAACTAGAGGCCTTGAGCAGCAGATCGGCCCCTCCTGGTGGAGCCTGTCAGGTTCCGCTGACCATGGGGGCTCAGTCCACTGGGCAAATACCTTACGTGGTGATCACCATGTCCACAGACGCAGAGCACGGCGTAGGAGACCAAAGCAGGGCAAGAGCGGTATGTAGGGGAGTGCCAGTCACGCCGGCAAGTGGGCGAGTGCTGGGGAGGGTGGAGGACAAGTGCTGGGGTTAGGCACAAGTCCCGGGAGTACGAGAGGATGGAACAAGTGAGTGCCAGTGAGCGAGCAAGTCCTGGGGTTCAAAGAGATAACAGGTGCAAGGACTTAGCAAGTCCTGGGGATGGAATCAGAGACATGGAAATCAAGTGGGCCAAAAGGGGAAAGATTCGAGATAAGATAAAGGGAAAGGGAACAGATTAAGCTGAGATGAGGAGTCAAAGACAGAAGAGCCAAGAGAACTTAGAGTAGAGAGGGAGAGGAGAAGCAAAGTAGAATGGATTAGAGTACGAGATGAGTAGAGACAAGGCAGGGAGATGATACAAGGCAAGTATGAGAAGAAAAAGAAACAAGTAGAAATGATGAGACCGGGATGCGTGAGAAAACGAGATAGAGACAAGAACACAACGAAACAGTACAGGCTATGGTAATATCAAGACTAGAGTACTACTTACTACTCTACGACTTATATACTATGCAGTAGGTAGGCCCTGGGGCTCAGGTCCAGGTTCCAGTGGTGGGTCGTGGCACCGGGGCTTGGGGTGAGACCCAGGGGCCACACAGGGCAGGGTGAGGTTGAGACACGTTGCGCAGCGCAGAGGTCTTGTACTGGAAATGCAGAGACACGTGGCAGTGAGGTGGTGAGGGGGGAGCAGGAGCGGGGTGTGGCATGTGGAGGTCGGGTCAGTGGTGATGCGTGATCGTGATGCGTAATGGGGGTCTCAGCGCAGGCCGGGGGTGATGGGTGGTGCCAGCGCTGATGTGGCGGCTAGGGGCAGTGTGATAGCTGAGACTGGCGCTGATGTGGCGGTCATGGCGGTTATAGCCAGGGGATGCTGCAAGTGGCAGTGGCTGTGGCGGTAACAGGCAGTGATGGGTGGTAATGGCCGGGGATGCCGCAGGTGGCAGTGGCTGGTGGCGGTGATGGATGGTGATGGCTGGTGATGGCCGGAGGCTGCCGAGGGAGGTTGGCTGGGTAGCGGTCTGGGCCCGGGGCGGTCGTGGGGGTCGTTTTGGGAAGGTTGGAGTCCCAGGGCCGGGGCTGAGTCCTGGGGGTCAATGGCGGATCATGACAGAGCCCCCACTGCAGAGTTTCAATGTGACCACTCCCTCTCATTTTGACCTGTGCCATCTCTGCAGCAATGCACCCCCTTCCTGCAATAACCCCTCACCCCTTTGCCCATCTGTGGCCCCCAGCGCACCTTGACCACCCCCTTTCCAGGGACCACCATGACTCCCTGCTCCCCTAGGATTTCTGCCTAGCCACCCCTTTGATGCCAACTTAGGACCACTGCCTCCTGGAAGACCACCACCCCTACAATGGGCTCAGGCAGTGCCCCCAGGAAACAATGGCAGACCACATCCCAGCAGCGGACCCCCAACGGCAGACTCCCTGGAAGATGGGGCCTGGTGATGAATGCCTTCCTCCAACAGCACAGCAGAGGTAATCACTACTGCTATTATTACAACGCAGCACTCCTGCTCCACAACCCCAACCCACAGGACGACATCTGCAATGCACTGACATGCAAAGGCAAACTTGACATTCAGAAGCCTGAACCCTTCTATAGCCATGACCCCCGCAAATGGAGAACTTTCCTGACTCAGTATCTTATCATGTTCCAAGCTAAGCCTCTCACTTTCCAACTTAAGAGCTCACGCTCACATGTAGCCTTTGCCACCTCATACCTACAGGGCATCACCTTTGACCACTACATGGCGCTGCTCCAGTTCGACCCCAATAGCCCAGTACTGTCCAACTAGCAGGCATTTGCACAGGAATTCTCGAGTAAGTTTGGAGTATTTGACACTGTAGTGGAGGCTAAGGAGAACCTCTTCAATCTCTGGATGTGCAATGACGAGCGGTTCACCACCTTTATTGTCCGATTTGAGAAAGAGGCCTACAAAACCAGCTGGAACTACAATGCTCTCTAATTTGCCCTTCGCTGTGCCCTACCCCAATGCATCAAGGATGTCCTCCACCTTGCTTCCAAACAGCCCAGCTATGACAGTTACAAGGCTCTCATCACCCAGATTGACCAGCAGTATTGGGAGGACTGCAGCGAGTACTTGGCACCCTGAGCGCCTTGAAACTCTTCCAGGAACTCCAACTGGCAAACTGGGGCCACCACAGGCAAATGGACCACTAGCGCTGCATTGCCTCCCAACCCCACCGCACAATTGCCCTTGGAATGAGGACTGGCCAACATCAACCACTCGGGACCCTGCCCACAAACACAACTCAATGCCACTGATACACAAGATGCCCTGGACCCTAACCAGGCTGACAACGACTCACCCAAAGACCCTCACAACGCCCTGGACTATTCTGATGACAAGAAGGCCCTGTGTGCAAGTAGGTTCAGGAACCAGCTATGGATTGATGTACTGGAGGAGACACAGGAGAAGTGATGACATGAGGGGGCATGCATCTTGTGTGGTGAGCAAGGTCACTTTATCAATGAATGCCCTAAATGCCAGGTTGTAGGACGAGCCATGTGGACTATCAACAAAAACAACCCAGCGATTTAGATCATAAAAATGCACTAAATTGTGGACTGGACCTCGACGTCTTCTCCACCCCAGCTACACACCTTCATGCAACAGCTCTATCCCTGGACACCCCTTTGGCTCACCTCTCCTCCCAATCCTCCCAAATTCTTCTTCTCCACACTAGACTACCACACTCCCCCACCTCGGTGAATACCCTGATCGACAGTGGTGCCACCGACAACTTTATTGACAAATCTCTGGCAACACTGGCCACCACTCCTCAAAAATTACCCCTTTCCATCTGCCTCACCCTCTTCAACGGCAGCTCTACCCTCTGCCAGCAACATCACCCACTATGTGCAGACCACCTTCACCTTTGCCAACGGTCAGCAGCAAGACCTGCAGTTGCTCATGACCTGTCTACATGCCTCCACCCCTCTCATCCTGGGCCTCCCCTGGCTTCACTCCACCATCCCTGCATAGATTGGTAGAATCTCACCCTCCACTTTGACTGCCAAGCTCTGGAGCACCCGAAGCTCATCTCCTTTGATGTCACCACCCTGACCAGCACTGCCAACCACCTCCATACTCTCCTACAACTCTGCTCGAAGTCTACCTGGTCGTTCATCCTCAATATCTAACTCGGCAAATCCCTCCAAGTCCTCACCACCCTCATTGACAGCAGGGCCACCAGGACATTTGTCAGTGACCAGTTCGACCTCACCCATGACCCCCTCGATAGACCAATGGAGTTGCAACTCTTTGATGGTAAGCCCACCACCGCCAGGCCTATCACTAAAACACACACCAGCTCCATCATCCTCAACAACGGTCTCCAGTTCCTGGTCCACCTCCTGGTCACACAGCTCCCAGAGGTTACTCCCATTGTATTAGGACTACTCTGGCTACATGACATCAACCCCAATATTGATTGGAAGGACCTCATTATAAAGTTCCCCAGACCTGGCACCTGTCTTGCCACCGTCAACCTCTGCCTCCAACTCACTGATGACTCCAGCAAGATTGGAGCTACTGGCACCCCAACGACACCCCTGGACAACTCTGGCAAACCCCCTCCCCCTTGACACACCCTGGATGCACCCCTGGCCTTCTCTCCTAACATCTCCCGCAATAAGTATAAAGGCCCCAAATACCCTGCCCATCGCCCTTAGATGACCCTGGACACTGACAATGCAGAGCAGCCCCCTAAACCCATCGACCCAGATACCCTCAATATCAAAATCATCAGCCTGGCCCCCTTTGCCTGCATCATCCAAGATGGGCACTTTCAGAGATGGCTCCATGTTGATAGAGCTCATGGAATTTGAGGAGGCAATTGGTCCATTGCTCTGGGGTCCCAGAGAAGTCATTGCGTCCTAAGCTGACGAGGAGGGTGCAGGCACATTTTGCAAACTCCACTGAAGATGTGTGAAGTGAGTGGAGAACCTTGTCATGCTGTTGGATGTAGGCTTTGACCTGTTGGCAGCCCAGAGAAGAGGAGGGTGTGTGGCTAGGGGGTGCTACAGGGGGTCGAAGCTGGAGAAGATAGTATATGTCAAGGTAATCTTGAAGAGGTGGGAGCGGGGCAGAGGCAGGTTGGGCATAGTATTGGCCTGGGGTGAAGAAGGCAGCGCTAGCATGCACCAGGGCCAAGGGTGCCCAGGCACCAGGCGGTGTCTCCAGCATACCTCTGGGTAGGACCTGTTGATGATTTCCTGCAGTGCCTGCAAAGAGTTGCGTCACCAGTCCTGAAGAATACCTTGGCTGATAGAGGGGCTGTAGGGTACCTGATTCTGATCCAGAGCCCAATATCTGGGAACAAGAGTGAGGTAATGTTCGATCAGGAGTGCCGGATACAGGGGTTGTGGAGTACTCATAGCATAGTAGTTTTCAGGCACGGGTCTTCTATAAGCATCGGTCTGATAGCCAATGGGCTGGTAAGTGTGCATGTAAGTGGCCATAGTGAGCAGTAGAGTAAGGTGGGAGTCTTGATATTATGTCAGGTTCTGCTGACCATGGGGGCTCAGTCCACTGAGCGAGTACCTTATGTGGTGAGCACTGTGTTCATAGATGCAGCGTACTGGCAGGAGTGTGAGGCGTAGAAGACCAAAGCAGGGCTGTGTCAGGTTCCGCTGACCTCGGGGGCTCAGTCTACTGGGCAAATCCACCTTATGGCTATTCACCGTGTACAAACACAGAGCACCAGGAGTAGCGCAAGGCATAGGAGACCAAAGCAGGGTGGGGAAGGGTGCGTGGAAGGGTGCCGGGAGTGCCGGTGGGTGAGACAAGTGCCAGGGAGGGGGAAGGACAAGTGCTGGGGGTGCAAGAGAGTAAGACGAGCGAGCGCCGGTGGGTGAGCGAGTCCCAGGAATCAAGAGAAAAGCAGATGAGGGGACTTAGCGAGTCCCGGGGATAGAAGCAGAGCTGGGGAAGTCGGATAACCAAAAGGGGAAAGAGTCGAGATAAGATAGCGGGAGATGGAAATGATTAAGTCGAAGAGAAGAGAGCCAGGAACAAAGAGTTGAGAGAACTTAGAGTAGAAAAGAGAAGAGAGGACAACGAGAATAGATTAGAGTTACAAGATGAGTGGAGACGAGATAGATAGTCGAAACGAGACGAGTACGAGAAAAGAAGCAAGTAAAGTAAGGAAACTGGGGCACACGAGAGACGAAACAGAGACGAACACAAACAGACAAGACGGGGTTACAGTAATATCAAGACTAGAGTACCTACTTACTACTCTGCGCCTTATATACTACGTAGTACGTATGGGCCGGGGGTCAGGCCCAGGTTCCAGCAGCGGATTGCGGTGCCGGGGCTTGGGATGAGACCCAGGCGAGGCTAAGACATGTCGCGCGGCGCAGAGGTCTCGTACTGGAAGCGCAGAGACACGTGGTGGTGGTGCTGTGAGGAGGGAGCAGGAGCGGGGCATGGCAAGCAGAGGTCGGTGGCAGTGATGCACGATCATGATGCGTGATGGGGGGTCTCGGTGCGGGTCGGGGGTGACGGGTGGTGCCGGTGCTGGTCTGATGTGATAGCCAAGACCCGGCGCTGATGTGGCGGTCATGGTGGTGATGGCCGGGGGGTGCCACGAGTGGCGGTGGCGGTGGCTGTGGCGTTGACGGGCAGTGATGGCCGGTGATGGCCGGGGGAGTTGGCCGGGTAGCGGTCCGGGCCCAGGGCGGCTGTGGGGGTGGTTTTGGGAGCGCTGGAGTCCCGGGGCCGGGGCTGAGTCCCGGGGGTTGGTAGCGGATCGTGACAGGCTGGAGGTGTGAGTGGGGGGTTGCTGGTAACGCCAGGAGGGAGGGCGAGTGCCAGATGAGGGGTGAAGACCAAGTGCTGGGGGTAGGCATGAGTTCTAGGGAGGCAAGAGAATGGAACAAGCAAGTGCCGGTGCACAAGCAAGTCCCGGGGATCAACAAATAAGGAGTGGGCAAGCGTGGGGACTTAGCGAGTCCTGGAGATAGAAGCAAGAAGAGCGGAGATCAAGTGAGCTGAAAGGGAAAAGAGTTGAGATAAGATAAAGAGAAGTGGAAACAGAACGAGTCAAGACTTGAGGTGGGAGACAAAAGAGACAAGGAGAACTTAGAGGTCAACAAAGAGGGGAAGAGTAAAGCAGAGATGGAATTAGAGTAAGAGACAAGTAGAGACGATGAATAGGAGAAGATACAAGACAAGTACAATAATAAATGAAGCAGAGTCAAAAGCAGAGACTGGAACGCATGAGACTACAAGACAGAGGCCAAACACAAGAAAACAATATGAGAGGTACGGTATTATCAAGACTAGAGTACTACTTGCTAATCTACAACTTATATACTGTGTGGTAGGTAGGCCCCAGGCTTAGGCCCAGGTCCTGGTGGCAGGTCACAGTGCCAAGGCTTAGGGTGAAACCTGGGACTTGTGTGGGGCAGCAGTGGGGGTTGAGACATGTTGCATGGCATGGAGGTCTTGCACTGGGAATGCAGAGACATGCAGCAGTGAGGCAGTGAGCAGGTGAGCAAGAGTGGGGCATGGCATGCAGAGATCGGGTTGGTGGTGATGCATGATCATGATGTGTGATGGGGGTCTTGGCATGGGGTGGGGGAGTGCCAGGTGTTGCCAGTGCTGGCACTGATGTGGCGGTTATGGGTGGTGTGATAGCTGAGGCCAGCGCTGATGTGGTGGTCATGGCGGAAATGGCCGGTGGAATGCCAGTGGTGGCAGTGGCTGGTAGCAGTGATGGCCGGTGATGGCCAGGGGTTGCCGTAGTAGTTTGCCAGGTAGTGCTCCGGGCCCAGAACGGTCATGGGGGTGGTTTTGAGGAGGTTGGAGTCCCGGGGTCGGTAGTGGGTCATGACAACAATCTTCTATATAGAAAAATGTCCATCAGCTCTTAGCAATGCCTAACAGCATCAGTCAGGCTGTCTGTCATGTCAAAAATGCAATCGCCAAAATGTCAATATCATGAAATGATGGCACTTACTAGGGAGCAGCAGCAATGCTGGCGAAACCTCAGGGTCAAGAAAATAAGGTAGATAAATCAAAAAATAATGATGAAAAATATGCTAAAGGTATGTGCGGGGTTTGAACCTCAGCTTTTTGAGGGGGCAGCAGGTAATCCATAGGGTGCACTAACCACTAATCCATATGGCTGTGCCAGAAAAATTGTTAGTACGCCTTTTGATACAACCTGGGTCTTATCAACGGTTGTTGTTGACCTTGTCAGTCCAGCTTCAGCTGGTACTGGACCATTTCCCAACGGTATGTAAAGAATCAACACAAAAGCATCTACAGCTTTACGTAGTAAAGCATCTACAGTTATTGGCTGATAGAGGCAGAATGTACCTAGGGCTAATTCGACTGAATATATCAAATTGTTTACTTGTATCTTTGAGCTCAAGCTCAATGAGTACATCAAACGTAAGCTACCTCAAGGGACATCCACTTCAACAGCCACACCAGCTGAATCAGTAGATTACAATGCACTCTTGCGTTGATGTGCTCCAGACATTGCAGAGACAATGGACATGTTGAATGCATCTTGACAGGCGGGTGAGTCTGAACAGGACTACGAGAAATGGCAAAACGCGGCACAACAGCAGGCTAATACTAGCGGGGTGCCATGGTGGGCACTATCAGAGGTAGAGACAACAACATCTAATCCTGCTGAGGAGAGAGAGGTGGACCCTCCTACTGAGCCAAAGATGCCTTGTCAATGCATCATGATCAAGGAAGAGGAACGCAAGGATCATGTTCCCGGGAAACAAGTCCACCTAGTGGACAACTGGAATGATCACATTAATTATCAACACATCTGCAATCAGGATTTGCAGGATAGAGGTGAGTTGTTAATAGACGACCAAGGTGTGGTGTTTGAAGAGTCTGGGGGTGTGACGCTAGTAGATGATATGAGGCGGCAATTTGCTGTGAGGACTGGGAAACTGGATGTGTATCCAGAGACTGGAAATGGTGATGAAGGTCTATACAGAGACTGGGGACAGGATTGTAGCAATAACGATGGGAACAAAAGAGATCATTGATATGATCCTAGACTGCCGAACAGTTGTCCAGGCATAAATGAGCCTCAGGCCTTGCAACTCAGGCGTCCTGAATGCAGGACAGAGGAGCCTCAGTACCAGGGAATTAGGGTGATGTCACTGCCCTCACCTCATGACTTGCATGCAAGCATGCCTGGGATGAATGAAGTGGTCAAGATCCATATGGATTATATGCACAACCGCTTGAATTGCTTGGTTGATGACTCACTTGGAGTTAGGTTCAAGTTCCTTGACAGGGTCAAGCCCTGTCAATTGGAGGGCAAGCATATTCGAGCCTATGCTGAGGAACATAAGTTCTCCAAATTGGAATACTGGGCTATAAATGTTTGCTATCATCTAGCAGCATGCTGCTATGGAGGAGAAAAAATGGACCAGGAGCGTATATTTGTGCTCCATGAGTTTGTTGAAGGAGAGGTGTGGAACTGGTTCCACTGACATGTTCTACATACAAACAGAGACAAGCATGACTGGACCTTCAAGGAGGTCCTGATAGGACTGTATAACCACTTTGTAAATGTGGCAACTATGCAAAAGGCTCATGAAGCCTTTAGGACAGCGGTGTATGATGCTCAAACAGGCATCCAGACCTTTTATGACAAGCTGGTGGGCCATGCACAGAATATGGCCATATACTCAGATGAGTTTACTATCGTGGAAAGCAAAACAGAGGAGTGAGGATAACTAGCTAGCAAGGAAGAGGCTCCTTGAGAGGTAGCAGAGCAATCTGTTATTGATAACGCTGAGAGCATCCAGATTGACAGAGACAAGTACGTCACTGTATGACAATGATTACTACACTTGTGATGACAAGGAAGATCATATGTTTGCTCTAATGGAGCATCAGGAGGACAGGTGCATTTGTATGTAACGTGTGACTCTGCAAAAGGCAGCTGATAAGCTGCAATGACTGCAGTATACTCCTCAAGAGAAGGAGTGCTTGGTAACCTATGTCGAGGTTAATGGGCATCCAGCATGGACACTGTGGGACTCTGGGAGTACCACTATGGGCATTATGCCCCAGTTTGCACATGTGAATGCTATACATGTTCATGAGCTTACAGAGCCAGTCATGCTCCAGCTGGGGACTGTGGAAAGTTGCACCGTTGTTCAGTTTGGTGTGGAGGTGAAGATTAAAACGTCAGGATTGCCAACAAGGAAATATGTGGACATAGCGAACTTCAATCACTATGATATGATTATTGGCATGCCATTTATGCATAAGAACAAAGTCAGCCTCAACTTTGTGAATAACAAGGTGGTAATCAATGGGGTGCCGTTGAGAGCTGAAAAAATTGTCCTAGCAGACATGGATGGCTGCCTACAATGGTATAGGGCTACAGAGAAACATTGCGAGGGTTGCGACTGACTCCAAGATCACCAGAACGTGGCAGTGGATGATGAGGCCAAGATTCTGGCCCCAGTGGCCAGCCTACTGGCAAGCTTGCCAGCAATACTAATGACAGAGCAAGAGTTCCAAGGAACTCTGGAAAGGGGGGATTTGGTAGACCATCAGCCAAAAGCGGCTGGCAGAACAGTGGTGAAGAAGACTTGTGCAGAACGAGTAAACCAGACCTTATTGGAGTGCCAACTGATAAGCTCCAGAGTGAGGGTGGAGGACCTTGTAACTGATGAGGTTGAAAAAGAACAGCAGAGCACTGCAAGCATGGCAGAAATGTCTAACAGTGTAAGATCCTTTTGGGATCAACCTGTGCCACCACTGGACATGCAGTAGGCATATGATCTGCGCATGCCACCGGAGTGGAATGAAGTGGTAGCTTCAATGGTGGCGCAAAGGTGGGCTGGGCTGTATCGACCCAGTAGAGAAGCATATTGCCAACCTCAGGCAGATGAGATATCAGAACCATCAGATATAATATTCGATGGAGAATTGCTAACAGCAAAGAGTGTGCAGGGGTCGGCAAAGTCAACAGTATTGAAGCCTCCATTGAGGCTGAAGACAGAAGACATGAGAGAAGCTTTGCATGTGCTCCAAGATTGATTTGAATGTGTGGCTTAAACACGCCAAATGCATGTGGATAGAGGAAAGGTGAAGGCTCAGGGCCTCCTGGAAAGTGATATTCTGCAATTGTGCCAACAATGGCAGCAGGAATTTGCAGATATTGTAAATGGGACAAAGGAGGAGCTCCCTCCATGGAGGGAGGTCAACCATGAGATTAATCTCATAGATGAGAATAAGCAATATAATTATCATTTGCCTTGCTGTCCACAAGCTTTGCAGGAGCAGCTTCATGACAAGACAAATTGATACATCAACGTGAAGTGGTGGGAACCACAGTCAGCGATGCAGGCAGCACCTTTGCTGTGCATTCCCAAGAAGGATGGGACATTATGAACAGCACTGAATGCATGACAGCGCAACAATAACACCATCAAGGATGTGACTCACCTTCTGGATCAGGAAGTTATATGTGAGGATGTCACAAAAGCTAGGTATAGGTTAAAAATTGATTTGACAGATGCTTATGAGCAGGTACACATACACATACAAGATATCCCCAAAATGGTGTTTGTGTCCCTGATGGAGACTTTTGTCAGCAATATTATGCAAATTGGCGACAGCAATATTATGCAAATTGGCGACTATAATGCGCCAGAAACGTTCCAGAGACTGATGACATCCATATTTTGGGAAGTCATCAGGAAGTTTATGCACATCTATTTAGATGATATCTTTATCTTTTCTGACTCCATAGAGGAGCATGAGCAGCACTTACGTTGATGACGCCCAAAATTGTACCAAGTGGTGCTGGAGTAGGCAGTCACAAGGCAAGTAGCGTCAGGCCTGCTAGTGTAAGTGAGCCGGGCAGGGTCCCAGAAGACAAGTTAGCAGAGGGCAGCGGTAAAGAAGTGGTAAGGTGAAGCTTAGTGTTGTCGCCAAGTGTACAATGCCTGCTGCAGTTGCAAGGCATATAGATGACTAGTACACTGGCATACTTCCAGTGGCAAGACAAGGACACCATACAAAAGTGCTCTTGGCATAGAGTAAACTTAA
>JAGGAQ010000337.1:0-21148 GCA_017657225.1 Termitomyces sp. T69sscA | reverse complement strand
CCACTGCAAATATACCAAAAGATATTCATTTCATTTTTCTAATCGAAAAATACCAAAGAAACAGGGATCGACTCGATCAGGGAGTCTCTAAGTGAGTCGAGTTAAGACTCGCCAGCGACACGACAGCGACACGGGTAGAGACAATAAGCGATGATATCGGGTCGATGTACACGGGTTTGATGTTTATAATACAATGTAAACTAGGCTTGTATGACACGTCGGATAGAGGGGTAAGCACATAGCTTGTAACAGGGAGAGATTTAATGGAAGTGACAAGATACTAGACATCGTACATGACCTTAATCAGTATCCGAATTGTGGGACATGGTACAAGGACGAGGGCAAGCTTGTCAAGGCGCAGTTGGGGGGACTTCGAGTGCCGATTTAGTTTTGTCTTCTACTAGGGGAGGATTGGGATGGTCTGGGGCTGGATGGAGGGGAACTGCCTGTTGCGATGCACAACTTGCTTCTCTGGTTTTGTTTTTAAGGTACTTGACAGTGTGTAATCTCCAGCAGTTGACGATCTATCGCTCGTCGTCCTCAGTCAGTGTCGCTGGTGTCTGCGTGCGATACATTGAAACTGGGGTTCGACCTCGGCTTGTCATTCGAGATGTGGAGGTGAGACGTTGGGCCGGCAGGAGAAGGTGATAGCGTCATGAAAAAAAAACCCGTATCTGTGAAGTATCTGACGTGCAAGGATGTTTTTTCCAGTGCCAGGCGGAGAGCGAAGACTGACTACATGATGCGTACAAACAGCGTCCAAGATGATCTTCAGAGTTCGGCTGCCATAGAATAGTGGAAAGACGTCTGACGATGACTCTGTGATAGGTGTGGCGGGCAGGGTCGTGCTCATTTGAACTTGATACTCGACATGCTGATTCAATGGTGCTTCTGTATCAGGGCTGGAAAAACCATCTGCCTTCAAATTGTCTCGAATTCGAATGTTATAATAGGGACGTGGTGACGCCGATGTTGAAGGTAGTCCTTGAGGACTTGGACAGAGGCAGCAGGGGGAAAAATCTTGATAGATCGAAACAGATAACCGACATCCTGATGTTTAATTGTGATCTTGACTATGGTACATTTGAGCGAGGAATACGAGATCAACGCCTTTGAGTCTTTGGGTCGCTTGACGACCTCAAAAACTCAATAAATCGCACGCAGCAATGAAAGGGAGAAAAGTCTGAATCATATGTTTGAATCTGCGAGTCAATCATTCCATCAGCCAGGGAATTCCAGAAGAATGGGTGAAATGATACAACCTGAAAAGCCAGCGTTGATGAAGTCAGATCGACATGGTAGGGAGGTCAAGGACGAGGTCAAGGACTCGGTATGATTGCCGATGATTGATGGAGTCACTTGTCGTCACAATGCTCGCTCTTAAGGAAGTCGGCGTGTTCTCTTGCTTCTACGTATACAGACCAAAGTACCATTCGTTATTTATATTACTTGCATACAGATTTGCAAAACCTGCAAACCTCAGGCATATCATTGAAATCAGAGCCGATCTCACGCTTGATACTCTACGAGCTCTCAGCACCGTCTTGCATACATCACGTCAGCCATCCAATCTCTGGTAGGTACTTGGTCTCCTCTCATTGATGCTGATCTATAGTTGCTCAAATCTTATACTGTTATGGTGCTCTGCCTTTCACACTCTTGTTTTCGGTCATCGGCTGGGAACATTTTCATACTCCCCTCTGCATTGCTACCTTTATCGCTGGCAATCAAGTCGCCGGACTTGCTGCTTCCACGCTAACAGATCTTCGGTCCCGTGTCGTTTTATTGCGGGTACGTTTATACAACAACCTTGGCTCCCAAATTATTCAGTTGTCTCTCGATTTCCTTTCTCACCTTTAACGATTTTTGATACTGTGTCGTTTTGTGGCAAGTACATGATTATTCTACACACAAGGTTTACCTTCGTCTCAAAAATTATTCGGTCGTTTCTCGATTTTTGTTCTCATCTTCACTTCACAGGTGCTACACCCTGTCCGCTGAAACTTAGTTTGCATCCCGCGCCGTTGGTGGCATCTATTATCATACCACCACAAATATCGTCATCATCGACCACCTTCTGCAGTCTCCAGCATGGTGGCAACTAAATACTCATATGATCAGTCGTCGTGATGCTTCTTCCTCTTCGGCGGAGCGCGTGTTAACAACCAGGTTGCATAGAGCTTGCGAGGATAAGCAAGTGACATAGCTGGATATCGAAATGTTGGCTTGGACTGGATTTCTGTGAGCTGCAGGAAAAGGAGTCCTCATCAATAGCAAAGATTATTAAAAATGGGTATATTTCAGGAATATAAAGTTTCTCAGTAATTTGGACAGGTCAATCGTCTCGATGGCTACGCTACTACCGTTAGTTTGGTATAAGTATCCTAGTCTTCCGCGTCACTGCTCCAGAGATAGTGAGGAACGAATTGAAAAAGATAACAGAGAACCTACTTGAAATATACATGGCGGGTCGAAGTAGTATGGTGAGATGATGCATGGCGCGGCCGTGCTGGCGTAGTACGACGCGAAGATCCAGGTTGCGGCTGCTGTCTAAAAGCAGTTTCAACAACAGACCAACAGTTACAGGACAGAGATCGTACTCTTCGAATTCAGGCAATTCAATAGTTGATCTCAAACTAGCGTATCTCGAAGATGGAGGCTGCTCTTGTTGAAAGACGTTGGTATTTTGTTTGCATGTAGCAGCCATGATTACTGAGCGCCTTGACTAGGACACCGTGTTTGGTGAGGAGTTTGGGGGAGGCTTGGTTGGGGAGGCTTAGTTGATGAAGGCAGGTTGCCGGAAAGCTTGGGGTAAAGTGAGCAATTGACAAGCTCATAAAGGTCAAGAGCAGCTCGTACACATGGTTTGTCGTGGCATGGAAATCACTGCATCGTTACACTGAAGGATTTTGTTCCAGAAGTCAGGTTTCTGACACTGAGGAAATTGCCTTGGAGGCAGGGTCATGAAGTAAGCAGAGACAGTTTTTGCAAAAGGTGGTGAGGGTGAGAATACAAAATGATCGATGATCGTTGATGCAGATGGAGCTAGCCGTTGCCATTGCATCGTCATGATCGTGTTTTGGCATTTCATTGACGCTCAACTCTTCACAGGTGCTCAAAGATGTCTTGGGCTCCTTCTTGAGTATTTTGTACTCGGATACAGAATTGTTCAAACTTGTAAGTAAAAGGGAAGAGCGACTACGAGCTCGGATGAAAATAGTGTATGTAGTAGATTTTGACCCACAATATGGGAATCAGACCAATAATTTCTAATAGTGAAGAACATGTAAGTATTTATCGGAGGTGACTTTGCCATGGTGTACTCACCCGAGACAAGGATACCACAATGGTTGCATCTTTTCCCTCCCATGAAATGCGGTGCTGAGCAAAATGGGAATCCACGTCATCAAGACGGCAAACCTCCACCCGTGATTCCAGCTCAGTTCCCCACAGTTTTGCTCTAAGATGGGGAAAGTCACCATAGGGATCATGTTGAAAACATATTGGCTTCATCGAGCGTCCAACCAGCCATTTGCCTTGGAGGCTACTGCTAGCAGATCCATCAAACTCAACAATACTATCAATGCAGAAAGGAATCGCCGAGTTGACACGATATATGCCACTGTTTCCCTTGTGACGTTTTGACGAGGTGAAGTAGTGATTATTCTCTGTCACGTAATTTGAGAGTCTTGCACGAGATGGGATGACAACATTAGGTCCGAGAACTTCCTTGAATGCAGTCCGTAAATGACTAGTCAGAGTTTCTTGTTTGCTGGGACCGGTAGTCGTGCTAGAATTCATATACAAGTCCTTGTCCAAATCATCATCGTTGGCCATAGTTGACTGGATGTCTTGAGCATCCAAGGGGCTACGTATGTGAGAAGGCACAAGAGAGTTAAACATGTCATAGCATGCACGGATAGGTTGGGGACAAGTCGATTTAGTGAAGAAGGCGCGAAGGTTGGTTAAACGATGCCATGATCGGGAAATGGTTGCTTCATATTCACCTAGTAGGAACAAGATTGTTAGCTCAAACGAGATAGACATTAGGAATTATATTATCTTACCTTCTTTGTAATTTGTGGAGAAACGTTGCAGGATTCCGATTACACGCTCATAAGGATACGCCCACCAGCCATGTACAGGGCCATACATCTGGAGGTATTCAGGGAGATGAAGGGCAATATGATGGTTGGGATGGCACTGATAGTCCGGGAACAAACTTTTTAGCTGTTTACGGTACTCCAGCATGTGGAACATGTAGGTGTCTGCATGCTGAGGTGAAGTAACTCGTGAGGAGATGATGGCAATTGCAGACATCAGATGCATTGTTAGTTGAAGGACTTCTTGTCGACGCCGCAACCTATCTCCTTCAGAATTTGGACTGCTCCAGAGCCGTATGAAAGTGACCGGAAGGTACAATGACCCAATGATGTGCCACTGGTCAGATTTGAGTTTGCCACAGGAGGGTGTCCCCAGCGCCGAAGGAGGTGACTGAACCCAAGATGGCTTAACCAAACTCTCAATATCTTCCCAGAGCCCCTCCATCTCCTTGGTGGTGAAGATGTTTCCATGTTGAAGGCCACAAGAATTGGAACCCACACTGTCACTTTCATCAGCCTGAGCATTTTCAATTGCTTGACTTCGTTTCAAACGCTAGCCGCAATGAGCGTTAGTATGCACAAGACCAAGAATCTCATTACTTACCCAGTCGAGGAGTCGCTTCGCAATATGTACTTTTGTGAGTGGTTTGGTAGGAAGTGGCAAATCCATGTCCTTGCCCTTTGCATCAACTGTTGGTGAGATGCACCCAACACCCTTCGCAACATAAATCAGGGAAGCTAAGTGAGCATTGCTCCACCGCTTGACTGTCTGCTTCAAATTAGCAGAATCATTCTGGTCAAAGTCAAATGGTGTTTCCAACCATTTAATAAGTTTTTGAACACTCGACTGCTCCCGAGGAGTTGTGGGAGGAAGATTTTGGGGAGATGCCATGATCTCCACACGGAGTGCTCCGACACAAGAAATTGGCTGACTTCGTTGACCAGATGAGTTATAACCTAATACCCCTAGGAAGTGCTCCTTGATCAATCCGAGAAACAGGTTATGCATTGGGTCAATGACGAGAAAACGAGCTGGTTCATAATATGGAAGGCGGAGGAGTTCAGACCACCGAATACCAGATTTATCAAATGAACTCTGCGCAGCAGCCTTTGAGGGTGCTGATCTCCATCTCTCTGCAAATCCACGGCATTCTTCATTTGTTCGTCGGATCCAAGCAGTGACATTGATGTCGTTATAAGTGTGGTTGAACTTTGTGCACCAACACATGGAGCAGAAGTATCGATGACTATGAGATGAGAATCCGCCAACCTTTCGAGCTGCAGGCAGGTCGCAGACTACTGAGACAAGGGCAGCCAAGATGAGACGGCCAAGATCGTAATTTGCAGTGCGTGTGAAGAATGTTCCATTCCATAATTTAAGAAAAGCATCTACCAAGGGACGCAGATATGGATTGATCTGGGATGTTGACGGTTCTCCAGAAATGATGCCTGCAAGAAAGATATTTTCGGGTTTATTTCGCACCTCAATTGGCAAGTTGAGACATGACACGGTTATTGCACCAATGGAGACTTTCTTCCCAGCTTGTTTGTTCCTCAAAGGATTGAACCAATCTACGCTCAGCGCAAAGACATAACGACCAGCATCTTTTCCTCCAGAGACGCTGAAGTGTGTCGTGCCATCAGGACCTTTAAAATTACGGATGACCGAACCTTGGAAGATGTCGTGAAGAAGACCATTAGGGGATTGGTTGAGCATCCGTTCCCAAGCACTATCCATCATGTCCTCAAATCCTTGGCGTGAAAGAAGGTTGGCCAGCCAATCTTCAAGATCAAATGCGATGTATGGCTTGATTGGAACATAGATTGTATGACCTTCAATCTGTTTTTCCCGGATGAGAACACCATCACAAATTGAGCGCCCATAGTTCTTATGCCGACAAGTTTTGGGGTAGACAGGAATGCCATCATGGATAGTAGGTGGATATATTTCGTGACATTTGAGGCATGTAGCGTAAATTGTCCTCTTCCCATCAAGATTAAACTGATTTGTAGCTGTTCGTACATCACGGGGAAAGTCGCTGAGTATTGATTGAAAGTAGGGAAGGGATTCAATGCCTGGAAGGAAAGACTTGGTGTGTAAAGTGGACATGAGGAAGTCGTTTACAAGAGAGATTGCCTTGAAGACAGTTGTCTGAATAATAAATTTAGTGATGTCGAACAACCAGGAGCAGCCTCTCCGAGGTAGATTCAAAATGACACTACAGGCAACAACCATGAGAATAGAAATCTGAACTAGAGGTTTGGATTGGCGAAGATTGTCGTAGAAGTGATGGCCTGTGTGGTGAACTGAGAATAGGCAGTATGATTGACAACATTTGGCACTCACTGGTATCATATGTTGGACCAGAAGCAACCTTGCTGTCATTCTCCCTCTTCATAACTTCGCTCCAAAAAGCTTTGGTTTCGTTCAGCTTTTGTAATGATTCCTGAACCTTCCCCTTGATTTCCTTATGAAACTCCAATAACGCTCGGTCACCGCCACAACCTTCTTGAACCAGCTTGAGTTTATCGCTTTCGTTGTGAATCTGAATTTCTATTATGCCAAGGTCATCAATAATTTCACTGGCCTTGCGTTCAAGTGAAGGGGATGCAAGTGCTTTCAGGTTTTGAATAAGGTGTTGTAATCGATGATTTATTTCCTCTATAACCATTAGTGTTCGCAGACCGGGTGTTGAGTGACTCGATGCCATTGGTGGGTATGCCGAACCTGCTGCAAGGGATGTTGCAATGTTCGCCTCTTGTGACCGAAGAGCCTGTTCCTGTGCAGATTCAAGTGTCTGCTGAAGTCCACTCGATCCCAAGCGTGTCGATTTGAACTGTTCAGTTAAATTTGCCACTCGATCGTCGGCTTGATGTTTGTCCCAGGTTCGTTTTGGAAGGTAGTAGCCTCGTCTATCAGCTTCGTATTTCTTGCGACAGCCATGAGTTGTACAGAGACATAGTTTTGGAGGCGTCATGGAACAAAGTACGGGTGTCGTTGTGATTCATACAAAGTGTACAAGGCAAGTGACCAATGGGGAAAATATGATCAAAACAACATATCACTTTAATTTATCGAAAGACAGACATAGATCTCTCCTCTGTACTAGCAAGCCTTTTTATTCATCAATTTGACCGGCCTGCTCAACTACTTTACATAGAGTCACAGCCAATATAGTAGGACCTAAGTAGCAGGTGAGGTTGAATAATGAAGGAGCGTTTCGACGTTCACGCTGTGCATCCTCTACTGCTGATTTGGCGTCCGTCAGAGCTTGCATATCCTTTCGCCCTATTGCTGTTGTCAGATGCTCATCACCTCCAGGAGCTGGCAATATTTCACAACACCTGTGTACGCTGCTTCAGGACTTGACTGAATTTGTTTTCACTGCTGGGTTGCATAAAGATCTTCAGAGAGGAATAGGACAAAATGTGGATCAGGACCAATTGATGGAGAAAAAACTGGAGATGTCAGTTGGGATGCATGATGCGCCTGCGTTGCTCCACGTTAATGCTGATTAGTGCTGTAGAACGTAGGTGAGTTCTTTGCTTGCATGCAGTTCTTACATTGATGGTATAGCTTCGATAATATGGACCTCAAGCCTGAGCTCCTTCGTGGCATCTATGCATACGGGTAATCATCTCCTGTCTCAATTTCATCGCCACCTTTAATGACGTTTTTAGTTTTGAACGCCCTTCTGCCATTAAACAGCGTGCAATTGTCCCTGTCGTCAAGGGTCACGATGTCATCGCTCAAGCCCAGTCAGGGACTGGCAAAACTGTTTCCATCCTTCAACGCTCGGATTCAAACCACAAGGGGACCCAGGCTTTGATCCTTGCCCCGACTCGTGAGCTCGCTCTCCAGATTCATAACGTTGTTGTCGCTCTCGGAGACTATATGAATGTCTCCGGTGGTACCGCTGTTCGTGAAGATATTTCCAGGCTCCAGTCTGGTATTCAGGTTGTCGTTGGTACTCCTGGTCGTGCATTCGATATGATTAAGCGTGGCGCCCTTAAAACAGATGGCATCAAAATAATGTGTCTCGACGAAGCTGACGAAATGTTGTCGCAAGGCTTCAAGGACCAGATATACGAAGTTTTCCAGCTCCTCCCCGGACATACTCAGGTTGCCCTATTCCCGCCACCATGCCTGCCGAGGTCTTGGAGGTTTCTAAAAAATTCATGCGTGATCCTGTTCGGATCCTCGTAAAAAGAGATGAGTTGACGCTAGAAGGTATCAAACAGTTCTACATCGCTGTCGAAAACGAGGAATGGAAACTCGACACTCTGTGATCTTTATTAAACTATCATGATTACCCAGGCCGTCATCTTCTGCAACACTCACCGAAAGGTCGATCTCTTGACCGATCAGATGCTGAGCAGGGAGTTTACTGTTTCTGCGACGGTGAGTCGATCAATGGACTTCTGAAGCGTAAAAAGTGATGAATTATATCTCTAGCACGGCGACATGGAGCAGAAGCAGCGTGAGGTGCTTATGAAGAAGTTCCGAACTGGATCTACATGTGTTCTCATTACCACTGATCTCCTTGCCCGTGGTATTGACGTACAACAAGTTTCTCTGGTGATCAACTACGATCTTCCTCCCAATCGTGAACTATATCCATCGTATTGGTTGTGGTGGTCGTTTCGGTCGTAAAGGTGTTGCTATCAACTTCGTTACCACCAACGATGTTGCTATGCTCCGTGATATTGAACGTAAGTCTTCGTTGACCTTGTGTCTTGGTATGTTGGCTGACCAAACCATTTAGAGTTCTACAATACTCAGATTGATGAGATGCCTCTCAATGTCGCGTGCGTGTTATTATCTAAAGTATCAACCCAGAACTTAATATCTATTTTCCTTTTACTAGTGACGTCATATAATCTGGAATTTTCATGTGTTCGAGTTAATGCCTGTACATACATTTGTATTCGTTCTCCTACAGAGATGTATTCCCTTCCATAGCTACCTCTCCTCAGAGCCTGTCAGTCCAACAAACTATCTCATACAGCTATGGCCGCCGAAGCTTTTGTAGATTTTTGACGTCTGTGTTGAACTTTGTTTTTTTGTGACAGAGCACTTGTTTCGATTTCGAAACCATCACCGATGTACTGTCATGTCTTGAAACAAACGCGAAACATCGCTTCTCGGCCTTTCAACAGCTGGTCTGGAAACAAATTTCTCCATTCGTGCACTGTTACAGCCAGTGCAGATTATGACTCCAAATACGCAGAAAAACTACATCGACAAGCCTTGGAGTGAGCAAGTCTGCGTTCTTTCTGCCACATGTCCAAAAATTGTTGCCAACAGAAAAGGAGTAACTGTGGACGCGCTAAGAGCGAAGGTCAAGGAAGAGCAAGCTGAAGAGGCGCGTCGAAGACGCGAGGTAGAAGCTGCTGTCTAGGACGTAGGTGAGTTGTTTCACTTATTGTCTTGCTGATTGTTGCTGCAGGCTCGTGCGGCACGCTGCACAGCGACAGGCCCAATATGATTAGCTCAACAGGCAGGTAGTAGCTTTCACTGTTCATATACAGGTATCATAGTGCAATAGAGGTGTCATTCTACTCGTCTTCAGAAGTTCAGAGTCCTTTTCTACTATTAAATAGGAAGTCCTCTCCCATGAGATGCAACTGCGTCTATGACTCGTCTTGCCTGAGCACGTTTATGTGCATCTGTTCCTGTTTTCAATACCATCTTCAGAATGTTGCGCACCGGCCAACATTCCTCATAGCATTCAAGCGTCGGCCATTGAGAATTATCGGTGAGCTGCAAACAAGGAGACATTAGTATAGTGGTTATACGCAGAAAATGAGTTCCAGACCATCTCGCATATCAATTTCACTATTTCCTGCTTCTGAAATCGAAAGGATCTTGACATATCCAGTTTCTCGCTCGCTTGTGCCTTCACGGCCTCCTGGCAATAAAAAATATGTGAGGAAGTCGATATTCATTAAAGGCTCACTCACATATAAAGCATTGTATTGGCTTTTAGACCACTGTTGCTTTATGAGTTCCACTTCTACGTTATGACCTCCTGCATTAGGGCGTCCAGGCTCTCCTTGAGGTTTCTTGATAAGAGACGATGATCGTGTTTCGGGTGGAGCGGACCGAAGACGCATAGTCCCTGATCGTCGAAATCCGAGTCGTGCAGTGCTTGGCCCCCCATCAGCTATCTCCGGCGAGAATTCCTGAATGGTAACCCGTCGCGATCGTTGTCCCTCCTCATTTTGTTGCACTGGCGTCTGTCCTCGTCGGTTGCCTTGATTGTCTTGGCGGTGTCCGAGTCTGTCATCACTTGGTACAGGTGTTTGCCTTCTCACACGTTGGGATGATTCCATGTTGAGTTCAGACAACATCTCCTCATTCCCTCGCCCATCGCGTCTGGCTGAATGTTGAAGTTGTTCATCGGAAAATATAATCCTTTGAGTGATCAAGGCGCGTGGAGGGTAAGGCGACGGCCTAAATTTGATACGATATGAGATTAGAGGACGGTGTTTCTTGATGTAGGACATGGCTATCAAGAACTAATGGTGAGCGCCTGTTGATCACATAAACTCCAAGTACTTTCCATGGCCTTGTTCCATTATTATCCATCCCATTCAGGGACATCTATCAAGAATTAAAGGCCGACAAGCGGTTCTTGTTCATTTATACTTACTCGTTCCTAGTCCTTATTCCTTGTTGCAACAAACCATCATTTAAACGTGTGCGCCAGTCATTGAAACCTTTACCTGCAACCAATGGTGTGCCCTGGGTCGACTGTTCTACGGACTTTCTAAATCTGATACTCTCTTTTTAGTCCAGGTTATACACCCTTCGCCACTGTCTTCAAGGCACACAAGATGCTGTTAATTGCCTGACATTCTCTCCAAACGGTCGAATTCTACTCTCTGGAGGTCCGAGCATTCATTTTCATCCAACAAGAAGCACTCTAACATAGCCAGTAGGCGACGATGATGTTGTCAGGGTCTGGGATCTTACAAACTCCGAGTGTGTCCAGACCTTAAGAAGCTCGAAATGGGCACAGATCACATCCATGGAATGGATTCACCGTGACTCGTGTCCAGAAGGGTATTCAGATTGGATTAGTATCGGCACAGGGAGGGGGTCACACACACTCTGTCCCAAAGCAACAGAGGGAACGGTGTGAACTGTTTTTCACTTCTTCATGGAGATGCTAATTATGCCCAGAAATTTGCATGGGCAGAAGCTGTAACATCATTTCTGTTCAACGTCAATGATCCCGTTGAAGCACAGGCTTATGACAACGTCAATGGCAGGCTTGCACTGGCCAGCCATTCGGGGGTACTCAAAGTGTTCAAACTTCGCCGAAGTGAGATATCCATATCTGTATTTAACTGACCACTCTGACTTTTGTTTAGAAAGCCTGATTCTGCTTTGGGAGATTGACAATCAGCCAGATATACCTCGATCACTGCATTTTTTTGGCTCTGGAAAACGGTACCTCCTTTTATCTATGCTTGAAGCAGGTGAAATGTAAGGTTCACGAATCACCAAGGCAGCTTATTTCTCACTTGGCCACAGTATCTGCCATAATGGAGAAGATTCAACGATTGAATGGAGGCGATTACTATTGGGAGGGATGTGAGTTCATGTTGAACGTCTCTTGTCTTTCAGAGATTGTTTGCTTACCAGAGTACAGCGGTAACACTGTTTTATCTCCAGACGGAAACACGTTCCTCGTTGATAATCTCAACACCAATAACTTTGATCTCTTTCGTTTTCCAGCGTGCAATCTTCAGAGCTCAATTCCTTCAAAATCGCTTGAACGCCTTGTGAAGGGTGTTGCTTTTGCTGAAGGCGGAAAGTTTGTTGTCTGTGGAAGCGATCAGCGATTTGTTCAGATTATTGACTTGGTCACACATCGATCAAATCAGGAGTTAGTATCGGAAAATCGTGAGCACTATTTCCATCTCCAGTAACTTGGCTTGACTCCTCATTATGTTTGTAGCATCTGACATATTACAAACCATTGCAGTCATTAGCCTGGGTGACCATCGACACCTAATTGCCTGTGGATCCTCAAGCAACAAACCCACAATTTATGTATGGGAAAAAGTTGTAAGCTCATATCTTGCAATCACTACATTGAATAACTTCTCACCATACGCCCTAATATGCGCTGATCAGGATTATGGGTTTGACGATTGACCGATGATGTCTTCAACACCAGCTATTCGAACCCACGCGAACACGTCACGAAGCAGATATAACAAGTTGTTCGACACATTCCTAGTGTCAGCTTTCAATTTCCTACTCGTCCTTCTGTGGGCCACCCATTCCTTTTGGATGCCTTACTTCTGGCAGGTACGTGCTGCAGGTCTTTGAACACGGGTACTTGACTAAATCTCTTGCGCAAGTGCATTGGAAAGATCGGAATCAATGTTTCTGGTGTGGCACAAGCTTTGATTGACCTCAGCAATCAAGGTCAAGATCCCTTGCTATCGGTCTCATCATTCGTGGTGCCAGTGTCTACCAGCAGCGCCGTGGAAACAAGTTTGAACATTTTTCAATCAACCTCGAGCATCACTCAGGTTGCTCAGAGTTTACCTACTCTTGCTATCCATCACGTAGACTAAGAAATGTAAACACTTTTCACTCCATACCATCCGTTGCGTAGACTAAGAAATGTAAACACTGTTCACTCCATACCATCCGTTGTGTATCCTAAGAAATGTAAACGCTTTTCACTCCATTCAACAGTACTTACTTTAACTGTCATCAATTTCCCAATGCTCTTGAAGACCAAAAAAACAATTCCAATACGACTTCTTACTCACAAGCAAAGACAGAAAAGCCCTCAAACCGCTCTTCAATCCCAGCCCTGCTATATTGCCTCCACCATGTTAGGGTTAGGCAGCTCATCGAGACGTCTAGTATGATGTCTGTAGGTGGAAACCAGCCAACACGTAGTGCAATGAGCTCGAAGCTTGCAGCAGACTCTGTGAGCCCATCAAAAGAGTCAGGATGTAGCACAGCATCTTGAACAGGCTTTGAGGGAACTCACAGCCACTGAGGGAATTGAGAACCCAAAGCATAGGATTACTCAAGCTGAGAAATGTTGTCAAGTATGTATTCCTTTCTGTCATATCTGCATCTCACTTACTTTTGATTAGCGCTCGAGTCAGGCCCAACAAAGGCGATCTGTCCCGTGTAGAAGCCCTTGAGGACAAGATTGCATCTTCAACTGATGAACTGGAGGAAACCAGATCCTCTGTCAGCAGATGTCAGCTCGCGTGATTGGTCCGTCACGGTCAAGAGACGCGTCAACATGACCAAATGCGACATGACGCGGACGCAGATAGATCACATTTCGCATCACCATGGGTAAGTTTTTCAACATCTGCAGGCCTGGAAACGGGGGACAGAGGCGCGGACATGCGCTGTGGGCTGGAGAAACCGACTGTAGCACATGATGGTGTTGTCTCTTACAGATACGTTAGAGTTAGGGTTTATATATATTAGCCATCATATGCATCATAGCTTTCGTGCCTCTGTCAATAAATCCTCCAGACTGACAAGATTTCTATCCACTTTCTCAATGAATCCTCGGCAAGCCGGGCATGTTGCGAAGGTCCTGGCAGCAATCCACCCATCCAAACATTCTTGACAATAAAGATGACCGCATGTCAAACTGGAAATGGATTAGTGACAGTTAATGGATAGGATGGATCGAAAGCGTGATTCTTACGTTATTGCTGGTACCTGGGCAATATCATGACAGATACTGCAGTAGGTAAAGTTCTTTAACACAGAAACGAGCTTGAATTTTGTGTTCAGCATAAAAAGTAGGTGAACGAATGCCCAACATACAGATTGGTGGATGTGGAAGAGGTGGTCCCGCGACTCCCTTGCATGTGCTAGTTCCTGTGGACATAGAGGATGAATTGAAATTAAGATGGAGGATAAATGTACTTTTTTGAGCTCGTCGACCTCTGCAGAACTTGCTTCCCTAAGTTCCTCCAGTTGTCGTTGGACACCTTCGTGTGACTAGAGAAGAGAGGTGAGATAAATAACTTCTCATACAAGAAACTTACTGTTTGTAGTGCGTGTAACAAAGCATCAGCACGTTTCTTTTCTTCCAGAACTTTGGTTAAGGTGTCTTGTAGAGCATATGCCTGTATTTGCTGTGTGAAGGGAAACGTAGTCAATCGACAAACATAATTCATTCTCACCTGGTCACTGCCCAAATCTAGTGTTGAAGGTGTGAATCCTGTTTGACCAGATGGACTGAGGGCAGCGTTATACAGTTCTGCATGTTGACTTCGTTGATAAGGCTGGATACTGGAAGATTTGATGGGTTTCAACTTGGGCGCCATGCGAGTATCACTCTGAATCAGACAAAGTTCGTTATTTCTTCGAATGCACTGAAAGGGAGTGCAAAAGGAGATAGAATTAGAAGGTTGGTAGCCAGAGTACAAGGCAGTTGCGAATAGCTGAAGGCATCTCCTAGGCGTCTTCAGGGTCAA
The DNA here is from genome assembly GCA_017657225.1 of Termitomyces sp. T69sscA. Classification (NCBI taxonomy): domain Eukaryota; kingdom Fungi; phylum Basidiomycota; class Agaricomycetes; order Agaricales; family Lyophyllaceae; genus Termitomyces; species Termitomyces sp. T69sscA. The sequence goes on along the minus strand of JAGGAQ010000337.1, from coordinate 6,557 downwards.
CACAAAGTACAAGTGTACAATTTTACAAGGCGCTCAAGGGTCGGAGAGCGGACAAAAGATCCCGAGCCCGGCAAACCCATTTGGTTGATGACCTGATCCGTAACAAACAGACCTTCGGACTTGGCTTGGACTTTCCACCGACTTTGTAACTGCACTAGGTTCAAAAATGTATGTTCTCCTTGCGGCAGTGCTCAAAGGAATCGAGTGAGTACAACAACATTTCCCTCAGGCACAGAATGACAATGCACAGTTCGTGACAGCCTGAGTCCACTGCGTCAATGTACTTATAAAAGCTTGGGCTTTCAGTCAACCTACTGCCCTGTCACTACCCAGATCCATACTTACACTCTCAATGCCTCTCAACTTCTTATTTGGAGCACTTTCCTCCAACCCTGATACCCATTCTACTCAGCATGGTCGTACGGCTTCTCAGGCAACCATGGACAACGATTTTCAACATCCTGCTTCTTCCAATGATACTACGCCAATGATTGAGGAGGTTGAAGATTCTTCCGATGCCATGGTACTTGGAAGACAGATCGTTTTGACAGCTCTAGTCCCCCGTCGCAAGGTGTCTGCAAGCATTCGTAGGATGTCTTACCCTTCCAATAGACTGGCCTTGGGTCGCTTAGAAACGTCATCTATGGTGACAAATCAAGATCAAGCAAGTCTTCCATCTTTTTGTTGCTGGTTTAACATGATGTGATAACATTCGATATGTAGGAATTGAATCACGACCAGGCAGTCAATGAGGCTGATGAATTAACCTTGGTTCCTCCTAGTAGCTTGGTACAAAACCATTTTATTGTCTTGCGAATTGACTCTGGGTTGATAGGCTTCTCAGAAGCGCCCTAACAGTATGGCTAACAACTCTGCTAATCCTGAAGACGTTGAAGGCTCTGCTGGGGTAATTATTATCTGCTATTATTATGTTTGATTCATGCTCAATGGTATTTTCGCTCCATTAGAGCTACCAAATTCGCACCAAGTTACGGATCATTGCCGATCCCAGGCTTGATAGAGAGAATAGAGAAGTTAGTTTGTTTTCAGATCATCGTTTTCCAAGCTTATATCATTTTATTTTTCTAGCTTTTGAATCAGCTCCAGGAAGAGAGGATTAGAGTGAACTTACTAGCTGCACAGCTTCGTCAGGTGGGTTGATAAATATATACCTCTCACATTTTACTGACTTAAGGATTTCTTGTAGGCTCAAAACGATCAAGTGAAAACTGCCTGGGTGACGCGAGGCATTGTTAATGGCATGGTCGAGCAATCAAATGCAGAACATGATTTGGTAAGTCTTCCAAGCACTCCAGCTTCCAGATCAATTATCTCAGCTTTGACTCAGCGGGACGATGCACTTCAAAAACTTCAAGATGTTTTGCATGAACGAGATCGCCTCAAACGGGAACACGAACAACATTTGCAACAAGCACTCGAAGAACGACAAATGTATGAAGAACGTCAGCGGAATCTCCAGCAGGACCTCCAAGAGCAAGAACGACGTTTTCAAGAAGAACGTCAAACCCTGCAGCAGGCTTTTGAGAACCAGAATCACAATCATGCCCAAACCCTCCAAGCTGAAATTGATCGTTTGCAGGCTGAACATCAGCAACATATTGCCGAGTCTACTCAAGCCAGGGAAGGATTGGAGAACAGATTAGGAGAAATGGAGGCAGCCCAATCTCAGGTAGAGTCATACATCTATTCTTCTTGCATTTTCTATTTTTAAATTGATGTTTGTTCGAAACAGGAGCTTCAAGAACGCGAGACACGCTATCATCGTGAGCTGAATGAGCGACTTGATCAAGAACGTCAGAATCTTTTGACGCAAAGCACAACCGAAGTCCGTCAGCGCTTAGAAGAACAAGATCGAAACCATCAGCAAGCTCTCCAGTCCGAAATCAGTCGCTTACAGGCTGGGCACCAGCAGCAGCTTGCTGAGGCTACTCAAGCTCGTGAAGACATGGAAAACAGGATTCGTGAGTTAGAGCAAGTTCGAGCTCAGGTGAGTTTTTTCTTCTTTCTCTTTCAGAAATCTTTGACGTTTGTCTAGGATTCGAATTTGATTGAGCAAGCTCGCCTTTCTGCACAAGCAGCTACACGCTTAGAAGAGGCACACGAGACACTTAGAAATGTTGTCTCACATGACAGTGAAGTTATCGCAAACCTTCAAGCACAGCTTAATCCTCGCAATCACAGGTTGGAGGTAAGTTTGAGTAATTTCAAGCCAGTAGCTCTGCTAATGATTTGAACAGCAACTTGAAGGTCAAATCGCCTCTCAAACTTCCCATCGTGTCACAACCGCTGCTCAAGATGATGGTCATTTGTTGAATACCGAGCCACAGGCTGTCCTTCCAGCAACAGTTCGTGAAAACCTTCCAGCAGACCCTCGACTGGCTAGAACGCAGGCATGTTAATTTCCCTAGCAGTTGTACCTATCTCTCATTTCTTTCTAGGCTTCCAACATGAATACAGCTGGGCCCTCCGGGAGACGAGTCTCATTTAATACAGCAAGTCCCGAAGAGACGGTTACTCCACCTCTTCGGATCCCTCGCCCATATTCTTCTTCAAACCCTCAAACCCCTCGTCTACGCCTTGCCACCCCTCAACCATCGACACCTAGGTCCAATTTACAGCCATCGCCTCTTCGACCTTCATCACTCACTCAACAAGTACCACCGTCTTCACCTCCACCAATGTTTTCCATGTACCCTTATTCTACTCCACGCCGCAGTTTTGTTGGAACATCCTATGCCTCCAGCCGTGCTGCTAGTCAGACCCCACCTAGAGAAATACCGGATCAACTTTCTTCCGTTTTGGCCAACCTTGCTGGCTCTGTCAACTCGCTACGTGAGGAGATGGCTGAGACACGTAGCGCGTTTGCAACAATGAACAACTCACCAAATACCAGCACTGGATTTCGGGTAACCTCAGGATTTTCTCGTCGTTCTCCTTACAAGGCACTCTCTACCCCACGTCACACAGATCCAGGCCGTAATGATATGATGGTGAGTATCAAGCCAACATGATTTGATTTCTGCTTATACTTCTCTTAGAAAATCATCCGCGAGGCAGTCAGGATCAAATTAGCCATTAAACATGACAAGGACATCAAAACCGCAACTCAGAATCGCCAGCACATGGCATCACCTGAAGAGGTCGACTCTTTTGATCGTGGCGAAATTCCTGCTCCCACATTGATTCCTTTCCGACCCTACTGGGATGACATCAACTGTCTCTGGAATGAATCCTTAGCCGATCAAGTTGTAGATGAACTCTTGGCGGCCGGGCATGATTTCGATGGCGAGACAAGAAAGGACTTGAAGGACTACTTCTTCCAGCGACTATCGACCCTCAGAAAAGAACTCAAACGTCAAGCACCGAGGCCTAGTGAGACAACACAACAAGCAGAACAACGAGCTGAGACACAACATCAAATCACTCTCGCAAGGAATCGTGTTCAGATGCGCCAAACAACGGCAAGTACCATGCTTTGTCTGAGCTATGACTCTGCTGATGGTTTTTACCACAGCTTTTTGAATCCCGCCAGCAGATTTGTCAGGAAGGCCTCAACAAACCGGACCGTGCCATTTGGGATTCACTCCTTCAACTTGTTATTGCGCTTCAAACAGAAGGTCAGAGTTCTGATGAATCTGACGACACAGAACAGGATCTTTATCATGTTCGGTCACGGCCATGGCGCAACGCACAAGTCACCGAGCTACTTAAATACATTGACAATAATCGAGAAACAGCAAATAATTATGGTAATCGACGAGCTGGAAAGGCCTTTCGGACACGGATTCGCCTTGCCAGGCCACCAGTCACGCAGGAACGCCCCATCGCTGGGCTTCCTCGCAATTTCTATGACTCCGATTTTCTCAATACACGGCGTCAAGATCAACTTAACCACTTGGATGTTCAGGAAGCTATTGAATTGCCTGAATTCGAAGAGTACGATCTCTGTCCTGTAACTGTTGGTCTGTTGTTGAAACTGCTTTTAGACAGCAGCCGCAACCTGGATCTTCGCGTCGTACTACGCCAGCACGGCCGCGCCATGCATCATCTCACCATACTACTTCGACCCGCCATGTATATTTCAAGTAGGTTCTCTGTTATCTTTTTCAATTCGTTCCTCACTATCTCTGGAGCAGTGACGCGGAAGACTAGGATACTTATACCAAACTAACGGTAGTAGCGTAGCCATCGAGACGATTGACCTGTCCAAATTACTGAGAAACTTTATATTCCTGAAATATACCCATTTTTAATAATCTTTGCTATTGATGAGGACTCCTTTTCCTGCAGCTCACAGAAATCCAGTCCAAGCCAACATTTCGATATCCAGCTATGTCACTTGCTTATCCTCGCAAGCTCTATGCAACCTGGTTGTTAACACGCGCTCCGCCGAAGAGGAAGAAGCATCACGACGACTGATCATATGAGTATTTAGTTGCCACCATGCTGGAGACTGCAGAAGGTGGTCGATGATGACGATATTTGTGGTGGTATGATAATAGATGCCACCAACGGCGCGGGATGCAAACTAAGTTTCAGCGGACAGGGTGTAGCACCTGTGAAGTGAAGATGAGAACAAAAATCGAGAAACGACCGAATAATTTTTGAGACGAAGGTAAACCTTGTGTGTAGAATAATCATGTACTTGCCACAAAACGACACAGTATCAAAAATCGTTAAAGGTGAGAAAGGAAATCGAGAGACAACTGAATAATTTGGGAGCCAAGGTTGTTGTATAAACGTACCCGCAATAAAACGACACGGGACCGAAGATCTGTTAGCGTGGAAGCAGCAAGTCCGGCGACTTGATTGCCAGCGATAAAGGTAGCAATGCAGAGGGGAGTATGAAAATGTTCCCAGCCGATGACCGAAAACAAGAGTGTGAAAGGCAGAGCACCATAACAGTATAAGATTTGAGCAACTATAGATCAGCATCAATGAGAGGAGACCAAGTACCTACCAGAGATTGGATGGCTGACGTGATGTATGCAAGACGGTGCTGAGAGCTCGTAGAGTATCAAGCGTGAGATCGGCTCTGATTTCAATGATATGCCTGAGGTTTGCAGGTTTTGCAAATCTGTATGCAAGTAATATAAATAACGAATGGTACTTTGGTCTGTATACGTAGAAGCAAGAGAACACGCCGACTTCCTTAAGAGCGAGCATTGTGACGACAAGTGACTCCATCAATCATCGGCAATCATACCGAGTCCTTGACCTCGTCCTTGACCTCCCTACCATGTCGATCTGACTTCATCAACGCTGGCTTTTCAGGTTGTATCATTTCACCCATTCTTCTGGAATTCCCTGGCTGATGGAATGATTGACTCGCAGATTCAAACATATGATTCAGACTTTTCTCCCTTTCATTGCTGCGTGCGATTTATTGAGTTTTTGAGGTCGTCAAGCGACCCAAAGACTCAAAGGCGTTGATCTCGTATTCCTCGCTCAAATGTACCATAGTCAAGATCACAATTAAACATCAGGATGTCGGTTATCTGTTTCGATCTATCAAGATTTTTCCCCCTGCTGCCTCTGTCCAAGTCCTCAAGGACTACCTTCAACATCGGCGTCACCACGTCCCTATTATAACATTCGAATTCGAGACAATTTGAAGGCAGATGGTTTTTCCAGCCCTGATACAGAAGCACCATTGAATCAGCATGTCGAGTATCAAGTTCAAATGAGCACGACCCTGCCCGCCACACCTATCACAGAGTCATCGTCAGACGTCTTTCCACTATTCTATGGCAGCCGAACTCTGAAGATCATCTTGGACGCTGTTTGTACGCATCATGTAGTCAGTCTTCGCTCTCCGCCTGGCACTGGAAAAAACATCCTTGCACGTCAGATACTTCACAGATACGGGTTTTTTTTTCATGACGCTATCACCTTCTCCTGCCGGCCCAACGTCTCACCTCCACATCTCGAATGACAAGCCGAGGTCGAACCCCAGTTTCAATGTATCGCACGCAGACACCAGCGACACTGACTGAGGACGACGAGCGATAGATCGTCAACTGCTGGAGATTACACACTGTCAAGTACCTTAAAAACAAAACCAGAGAAGCAAGTTGTGCATCGCAACAGGCAGTTCCCCTCCATCCAGCCCCAGACCATCCCAATCCTCCCCTAGTAGAAGACAAAACTAAATCGGCACTCGAAGTCCCCCCAACTGCGCCTTGACAAGCTTGCCCTCGTCCTTGTACCATGTCCCACAATTCGGATACTGATTAAGGTCATGTACGATGTCTAGTATCTTGTCACTTCCATTAAATCTCTCCCTGTTACAAGCTATGTGCTTACCCCTCTATCCGACGTGTCATACAAGCCTAGTTTACATTGTATTATAAACATCAAACCCGTGTACATCGACCCGATATCATCGCTTATTGTCTCTACCCGTGTCGCTGTCGTGTCGCTGGCGAGTCTTAACTCGACTCACTTAGAGACTCCCTGATCGAGTCGATCCCTGTTTCTTTGGTATTTTTCGATTAGAAAAATGAAATGAATATCTTTTGGTATATTTGCAGTGG
>JAGGAQ010000336.1:0-21210 GCA_017657225.1 Termitomyces sp. T69sscA | reverse complement strand
AAAATATGGAGAAACCGAGCAGCGCCGTACAGCGGGGGGCGGGGCGGGGGGGGGGGGGGGGGGGGGGGGGGGGGGGGGGGGGGGGGGGGCGGGTTTTCCTCCTCCTGTGCCCCCCTTTTGGGGATACCACCTTCCTCGGATTCTGTTAGGGTTTCCTTTCCAGTTCTCAGCTCCACTGCCTTAAATGGCCACATTTCCCCATTGAGCATACCACCTTTCTGTTCGAGTGTTCCCATTTCTTCTTCCTATGACTTTGCCTACTTTGGCCATTGCTAATACCCCTTTTAGCCTTACTCCTTCTACTTTGGGTGTTCCCTACTCTTCCTCTGGTAATACCTTTACCTTTTTGAGTTCTGCCCCTTCCTTTTGCCTTCCAGTCTTACAGGACTGGAAGGAGCCCCTTCCTCAGTTCTCCCTTTGTCATCCATTTCTACCCATTCAGCCTCTCCAATACATACTCAACATGTTGGACACTTGGCCCCTCTTTCACTTTCCTCCTGCCCACCTTCTCCCAGAACAGCTTCTCATGATAGGCAACACAAAAGACCTGTCCCTCCATCTCCTTCCTCTGAACCTTATTTTCCAGGCACTACATCTTGGCATTGGCAGGAAAAGAGAGTCACTTGGTCTTCTCACAAGGTTTGCCTTGTCTCTCATCCCTCTGATAGCTTACCCTTGGGAGTTGTGGAGTCTGCAGATATTGACCAGTTTATGCAGCCCATGGACTCCACCCCTATGGGACAATCATCTGCTTTGCCTTGTCTTCTGTCTGACTCTGTAACCTTGTGTTGTTCTGCCTTAGTGGACCTTCTTCACTGTGTTAGTACATCTGTTGCCCAGGAATTGCCTCTTAAGGCACCTGCATGTCTGGATGTGCCAAGGGTGTTGTCAGCTCTATGTGTGGATATGGGTGGCTGTCCCCTCCACATTGGCCCATCTGGTAGTCCTCAGGTTGGACTGAAGCCAGAGTCGTTGGCTATGACATGCCCTTCTCCTTTCTTGCTTTTGCTGCCATCTGGTTCACCTGCCTCTGCTTCTCATTCTTTGTTGTCACCCATCTCAATGGGGAGTGAGTCTCAGTCTCTATTGGGTGCTCCTCCCATGACAGCATCTGAGCTGGATCCCAATGTACTTCTGATCTCCTTACACATACAGCATGTGTTGAATGCAGGGTGGACTACATATGTGCCACTTGATCTCCTCACAAATGCAGCATGTTATCAGGCATTGACAGCATCAGGCAAATATGGTGACTGAGCTGTCTCCCTGTTGGTGTCAAGAGAACTTCACATTTCTGGTGCTTGCTTCAACTTGAGTAAAGAAAAGAGTCTATCCCCCTTTGAGTTTCTACAGGCCTCAAAGACACTCGTCTGGGTAATCCAACAGTGCCTGAAAGCTGGTCCTGAGGGCATTGTTGGCAGCCTGACTGTGGTAGCAATAGTGGCTTCATTCGAGTGTCATTACAATCACATTGTCCACCATCATGACTTTGGTGAGCATTATTTGGTTTATTTGGCATACAATATCTACATCAAACATGCCTATCTTATTCAGAGTGGAGATTTTTGTGTGCATGAATGGCACAAGTTAGTCTATGAGAAAAAGTTACATGATCACATGACAGATAGCATTTGCCAAAACCTCAATCAGCAATCTGGCCTTCTGTTTGGGGAAGGCTCAGGTATCCTCCCTTCCAGTTCGGTGCAGTCCTTTTGGGTGGACTATTCATTGGCTAGGCAGACCTCAGCCTTTTTATGCTGGGGCAGCAGGAGCATTGGCACAAATTTGACATGTTATTAATGGTTTATATTTTGGATTCTCCCTAGGTTACTTTCTTCTTTGGACTCATTCTTAGTTATCTCATTGATTACCCACCTATAGGTCTCGACAACTTTACATTAGATGATACCTTTTCTTTGCCTAATCATTACAAGACATCTGAACACCATGAATTTGTTGTATCAAAGTACACTAAGGAATGTGAGCCTACTTTGATTTCTAGCATCTTTAGCCACTATAGTACAACCCCCTTCAAACTCATTGAGAGCTCTCATGGGAAGCTCTGCATCACTGTCAATCATTCATTTCTGCAGAACAATCCATTAATGCCTTCTGTCACAACCCACTACCAACCTCCAGCACTTAGCCCTGGCCCCAGGGCTCCAACCTCCCCAAACTGACCTCCATGATTGTCCTGGGCCTGGACCGCTACCTGACCAGCCACTTTGGCAACCCTGGCCATCACCACCTGTCACCACCACCAGCCACCACCACCTCTGGCATTTACTGGCCATCACCGCCCATGACTGCCACATCAGTGCTGGCCCTAGCTATCTTCAGCACTTCCCCCAACCACAGCCACCACATCAGCGCTGGCATTGGCAACCCTTGGTGCTTTTCCTGGTCCATGCTGAAGCCTTTCTGGCTACCACTAAGATGCTCATCACACATCACAACCATGCATCATGACCAGTCCAACTTCTACATGCCATGCTTCTCTCCTCCTTGCCGCCATTCCATGCCTCTGCACTCCCAAAGCAAGACCTTCCTTTAGAGAGTTTCCTTTGCACTGCATGACATGCATTGTCCACCACTGCCACCTTGCACAATCCCCAGGCTTTATCTCAAGCTCTGGCACTGCAACTCATCACCAAGACTTGGACCTGAACCCCAGGGCCTATGTACCATACAGTATATAAGTTGTAGAGTAGCAACTGGTATTTTATTTTTGATATTGCTATACTCTTTGTCTCTAGTTTTGTGTTTTGTCTCTGTCTCTTTAGTCTTGTGTGCCCTGTTTCCATTTTTGACTTATCTTTTTTTTTTGTATTATACTCATCTTGTCTCATCTCGTTTCCACTTATCTTTACTTGTCTCGTATTCTCAATCTATCTCTACTTCATCTCTCTTCCTTTGCCTCAAGTCCCTAAGTCTCATCTTTACTCTCTCATCTCTCACCTTTGTTTTGACTTGTTCTATTTCCCCTTCCTCTATCTTATCTTGACTCTTTCCCCTTTTGGTTTGCTTAGATCCCTGCACCTCTCACCTTTCATTCCAGGACTCGCTAAGTCCTCTTGCTCACCCTGGCTATTCATTCACCAGCCCTGGAACTCACTCACTCATCAGTGCTTGTGTCCACCTCTCCCCTTACATCCCTGGGACTTGCACCTACCCTGGCACTTGTCTTCCACCCCTCTTCCTCACCCCTGGCACTTGCATTCTTGCCTTGGCATGACCAGTGTTCCCTTGCTCCCTCACCACTTGTATCCATAGCCCTGCCCTGGTCTCCTATGCTCTACGCTCTCAATGGTACCACTGTGTTTGTGGATGTCATGTGTGCCACATAAGGATTTGCCCAGTGGACTGAGCCTCTGTGGTTAGTGCAACCTGACACCTTCAGTCAACTCATGCATTGATGCAAAACGGTTCCAGTGTGACTGGGGTACCTTCTTTTGCTTGTTGGTTGTTGGTAGCAGATGCTCCACCAGGAGCACAGGTTGCTGTCTTTGACATTGAGTCAGCATTCCAAATCATACCTACATGGCCAATTGATTGTCTGGCCACAGCGTTGTCTATAAATAGGAAGATTGTTTTGGACCATAGACTTAATTTCAGGGTTTCTCCAGCCCCGGGCATATTTGGTTGGGTGGCTGATATGATACTATTCACTTACAAAACTAAAGGAATTGAAGCGGCATTAAAATGGGTGGACAATTTCATCTTCTTCCAGTATCTGCATCTGAAGGATGATAGTATGACATTCTATTCCTATTCAGAAACCTTCATAGATGGGTTGGCCCTAAACACAGGATCACACCAGCCGTCTCAGATGATATAGGATGGTGGCAAAATGAGCTCAGACTTTCAGACTGCACACTGAAGAAGAAAAAACCACCTGACCCTATGGATATTGTTGCATGTAGATGCCTCAACTTTGTGGGGTATTGACTTCATCTTGAACAGGAAGTGGTTGGCCTGGGAACTATGACTGGGATGGACGTTGCCAGAAAGGGACATTGGTTGGGTGGGGATGGTTGCCATAGATTTAGCAGTGCAAACACTCATAGCAGCCAAGTAAGAAGGGTGAGAATTGCATGGCCAAGTGAGTGTGATTGTTGTTCTGGAACTTATCATCTGGAAGCAACTCATCTCCAATTGTCTTGGCACTTGCTGCAGAACAGGCAGAGATACTGATTAAGCTCTTAGTTCACATATCTCATCTGACCATCAACTTGTGGGTGATATGCTGTAGAGGTATGGAGCTGAGAAAAAAGGTTCCGTATTGCATAGTGAAGAACAGCGCAAAAATATCCACTAATCGTCAATAGATATCATTCATATTTATTTTCAGTGGGTATTGTTTGTTGGGAAGGCCAATTTTTGCTGCATGCTTTACTCAGGCCATATCTGCCATTTCCGGCATGTCCACCATTTCCTCCACCACTGCCATTTTTTCCACCCCCACCATTGCCACCACCACCACATATGCCATTACCGAGAACGCCACCATTGCCACCCACAGATTCCATCTCCACGTATTCTTCAGCCTGCCTGCCTTTCCCCCATTTCCACCGTTTCCTCCATTTCCTCCATTTGCGCCGCTACCACCACTGCCATAAGGGTGCAGTATCCACCAAGCTACGTTCCAACTATCTTTGCATTACCTGCCATTGCTTCCATTACCGCCGTTTCCTCCATTGCTACCGTTCCCCCCACGCCCGCCGCCTTTGTAGTATGGGTATGAAGGCCGGTACCACCAAAACCTGTATTTGAAGCAGTCGTAATAACTTTGCTGAGGAATAATTTAGAAGCAGGATAAGATAAAATGAGAGAATACCAACCTCTTCGAGGGTGCGGTCGTGATGGTCGGCGGTAGGGGCGCCGAGCGTTGGTGTTATGTGCCCCGTGCAATGCGCAATGATAGAAGTTGCTGCGAGAGCGGAGAACTTCATAGTTGTGTAATGGGATGGGATGGCAAGTGTAATGAGGCTTGTGCAGTGTTCATGGAGATTCCGCTGTGAGAGGACCCTGGGAAAAGTGATGAGCATGGTCGATTTTCCGGGGGCTTTTAAACCTGGGATTTGAATCAACCTTGACTTGGACAAGGCTGTGTGGCGCTAGGGCTGTCTTGGATTGTGCTAGGGGTGGGCGACCCACTTAATGGATCAAAGGCTGTGCATATGCGCCACGATGCAGGGTGCACAGAAATAGAAGGGTGTTAGGAGGTTTCCACTATTCTGACTCGGTATCGAGGGAGATGACCAGTGATTCCGGATCGTACACAAACGGACGCCATAAATTGCATCATAATTTTGTATATTTCATTTTTATATTCTTTCAATTTGCTTTTGTATTATCGCTTACTTGTGACGTACATTTGGTCTCCAAATGTTTCATTAATACAAAGTTATATATACGACAACTTACCTGGAGTTGAACCAACCTTCGGTTTCCAACTCCAGGTGAGATTCATATTTTACTTTACTTGTTTTGTACTTATAAACCTTCGGTTGGTTTCCAACTCCAGATTCTTTGTATTATATATACAAATATATTCTGTCTTGCGATATGCTGTGACACTCGGCCCGTCAAAGGGAGGATAAAAGTTGCGTTCATTGTATTGATGCCGGCAGGAGCTTGCCGTCGTTACTGATTGACGCGGGTTCTACAGAGTTTACAACGATGAGAAGCATTGTGCGCCTTGAGGTATGAGTACGATTTTGTGAAAGAGAAAAGAGTTCTCTCCGTGCGTGGAAAATCAAAGAAAGCATTGAAACACCTTCCTGCTACAGAGGATGTCTTTCAATACGATATCCAATGCATACGGGATGTGCCAAATTTTTCCTGTCTCTCTACATTGCGAGCGTTAAGGAGGCTCGTGCTCATGCTATGATTTTCATTTGAAGACATCGTCCTTCGTACAACGATTTACTAGAACGATAGAACAAGCAAACCCTTACATCAACGATTCACATTGAATCTCACATTGAAGAGCAGAATGATTCAAAGCCCGTTGCTCCTAAATAATGAACAGGAATCAAAACTCGTCATTCTCGAAAAGGCACGACACGCACCGAGGAAGCAAGACAACTTTTCTACTCTGTTGGATTTCCATCCCACCTGTAGCAAAGAACCTCCGGCACTCAAAGTTCCAACAATCGTTTGCCCTGACCCAGTTCCCGAGGCCATCCAAGTAGCGTTTCACGTCACCTCGGGATTCTTTTCCAAAGTCTGGGACGTGACCGAGATCGTCCAAGAAATTCTGCACGCGCCTTGAGGCATAGTCACCAATCCACTCCATCGCTTCATCCAACGCAAGGTTCTCGTGATGCATCAAGATGGTGACGATGTTGTGATCATCGCCACGGGCCTGCTCCACATTATAAGAACATATATCCTAACTCAAGATAGGTGATGAAAGTTGAACGGAGAGCAGAGTTAGGCTCACATTACTGAGAATTATCATGTCCACGCAGACATTGGCGAGTCTCTGAACAACAGGATCATTGAAGAATTCATCCGGGATACTGAGTCCGAATTCCAGAACCACAAGCGATGGCTTGACCCCGACCGTGTCGCGGCGGAAAGAGAGATAATCGTCCATGCTCCTGATATGATTTTCAGCACGATCTTGAGCTTGTTGCACGACCGAGGCAGTATATCTATCCATTGCCTCAATAAAGCGACGGCGTGCACCCGAAGATGCATATTGCGACGACAATTTCCAGAACCTAAACACATGAACCACACATCACGTCTCTTTGATGGTTTCTGAACGTACTGTCGAGTAGCTTCTCCAATGACGCATTCGTCCACTGGCCTTGCCTCTTCAGGATTGCGAAAAGCTTCCATGGATGCGATGGCAAATTCCTGTACTTGCTGAGGCGTCGCAACGTCGGTAGATTCATCATAGAAGTAGAACCAATTCATGAGATCACAGCCAACGCGGAAAACACCTGCATGTGTCAAGATTGTATTTCTGGGAAAGACTGGAGATATAAATACCTTCGTCCTCTAAGGGATATGCAAGAGAGGCGAGCAAGTCTATCGAGTTTTAACGTTTGCCAAAAATAAAGGTCGTAGCTAAAATGTACGTACAAAAATCGCCACATTCGAATGCTTGTCGCAAATGTGGTGTTGACGCCATAAAGCTCTGAATCCACGCCGATGATTTTATTTTGATCTCGGGATTTGAGCATGGATTGATCTTGCGCTCCCAGGGCCATGCCGCAAGGATATCAGGGAGGGTGAAGACAGCGTTTGAAACGTCAATGGTCATCTTCTGGTGTGGATGCTTGTTGAGAGTATGGACCCCAATGGCCCCATTTTATAGGAAGGATGGGATGTTCCTCCATTTTCATCGAATACATCGTGAGGCACACTTACTACATTCCGGCAGTGTATGTCGCAACGAGTCGTACGGTAAGCGGGCGTACTAACGTCGGGCTCAAGCAATCATTATGGAGGTCACTCTAACGGTATATGAAATTTATTCTGGAAGCCTAGGAGGACCCTAATAACGCTTGGAATATCCTTGGAATACTTTAGCCGAGGGAGGAGGCCGACAGAGAAGTAATATTACCTACAGATCAGGAGCTGACATTGGCATCGTAAGGGACGTCTGATCAGGACTCGAATGTTAACGTGATCAAGGCTTCTTTCGTCTGAAGCGGCACTCAGTATTTTTTCCGACGAGAAAACTTGAGTAAGAGGTTCAACTTCTCTTCTTGTAAGGCGCAACAAGTCAGTGCCACTTTCATGTCAATGCGCGACCTCTCAGCATTTGCGATGGAGATATGCGCGTAGGTCCCTTCTACCATTCCACGGAATCGCCGTTTCACGTGTTGGGGGCCGATCGGAAGACTATATCTATTCGAAGCAAGTATCTTCCGGGCGCCAGAATATATAGACGCCGAGACTGAACGAAAGGCAGAAATCTGCAAAGTTTTTTTAGCGAGGTTTCATGAAAGACCTCAGTGAGAAGATCTTGGGAAAAAATGAGGATAGGGTGCTGTATACCGGGCGGCGCTGGACAAGAATTTTGAGTCCTAATTCCAGTCCCGAAGAGAATTTTAGGATCATTTTCGGGTTTTATTTCACTTCTGATTTCGATTCCGGATCGATTCTCAGCTTTGATCTTGGTTTCACTTTGAATTCAATTCATATTTCATTCCACATGTCCTCACATGACCAGGCAGACCTCGACCAACCAACTTGATATGCTACCGCATAGGACTGCATAGGCCTGCAAGGGAATCGAAATAGCAAAAAGGGAACTATCATGATGTTACCACTACGCTATAGCAGATATCACCCAGTTCCTGAGCACATTATTTGGTGGATGTTTTGGTGGGGAGCCTGCTTGGGATGAGATGTTCGTGTGGCCATGGAATATTGATGCCCATGTTATGAGTGCGCGAGGCATTTGATCCCCATCTCTGACTATCTGACTGCATGACTTACAGGTTTGATTCTTCAAGTTAATGGGTGCATAAACAGCTCACCTTCTGATTTTGCCTGTTTTGGTTTTCACAATGTTGAGAGGCTGATGAAAGTATCTGCGGAGATTTATCAAGGCAGAGTTGAGGGTCACACAAGTGGAGGAAGAGCTTGCAAGCTTTTGCCATCAGAGTGCACTGACAGTAAGTCTTTGTCCATAGTTATTAGAAAGAGAATAAAACCTCAGTGACTGGACGTCCAGAAGAGCTGGATCCTACAGCGAGATGCACATGTGAATTAAAGTAATTGTTTTGAAACTGAATTTGAATTTCACTGACAATCAATAATCATTGGCTAAATTGTTGAGCAGTCCAACAGGAAGAGCGATCGAAGTAGAGTGGTCCAGGAAGAGCAGTCCTGACAGGAAGTTGAATGGTCACACAGGAAGAGTGTCAACTCCCTTTGACTTTTGGACTGGCACACTTGCGCATTGTAGATGCCTCGTTTTCAACTTCTCTGGACTATCAGCATCATTATGTTATCAATTCAGCCGCACCGACAATTCAGAACTAATAGTTAATAGTATTATTATCAACTTTTTGCTCGCTGACAGAATCTGCCTTCATCAGACCAGGTCTAGTCAGGCTTGCCACCTATATCAAAGAGTGAACTACACAAGAGAATGACGAACACGTGTAAACATTGGTCATGACATTAATGACAAGAATGGGTATGTTTCAACTTAGATTCTGAATCTGGCAGGCATTGACCTTACTCACACTGTAGTTTTCCATTCAAGCCGGCCTCTGAATCAACAATGGAACACTATGTTCCAGAAATTCTTAAAGAACATCGACAAAACATGCAAGATTTAGATCAATGAACCTTTCGCTGCAGGATTCAGAATCTGTATTCAACAATATTAGTCAGTTTCATTCACATCTCAAAGGTTTTCTGTCAGTGCTTGTATCTGAATCTGAGTCATATACATGCTGATACCTACTTGGAAACATCCAGGCTATAACAATCTGGCGTTACAATCTTTTGACTTGCCTGTTTGTTGGCTGGTATTAATATTGAGGAGGTTCGCAGTAACATTGTGTCAATGGGATGGGCATGCAATTCCTTCGAATTTGAAGATGTCGTTTTCATAATTGTTGAGGTGCATGAAGCCATATTCTTTGCATCCGACAAGTGACTGGCTTGAATATTAGATTGTGATGTCTTCTGTAATGCTCTAATAACAATATATTTATTGAAGAATTGGATTTCAAATACAAGTCAGAGTAGATGCATATGCCTCACTGGTGGAATCACCCCTGGGTCCAGGGTGCAACGTATGCTTCTACTCTGAATTGTGCTTTCTTTCTGATTTAGTAATCTGGACCAGAGAGTCACCACAAAGAAACACAACATCATGATACAACTCGATCGCAAGCATCAATGTTATCTAGAGCAGTGATCACTTCCTATTATTATGTGTTATCAGGTTGTTCAATCCCAACTGATAGGCTCTCAACTTGCATTGTGTCACTTGAGCGTCAATGTAATATGATATTCTCCCAACGCTGCATTGGACTTGTGGTTACAACATGGCTGCCATGAATTTCAATAATCTCCAGAAGTATATATTAGGCCTCTTTCCTCAAGCAATGCCCAGAGTAACTGGTTACCTTCCATGTCATCTGCTACTAGGTCTCTCACTGTTGACAACATTCTTGGTCTGATCCTGCTTGTGCTGGGGTCTTATTCGCCCAGCATTTCGGAAATGAAAACAGTATGTCTATATTATTATGATTACTTGTTTTGCATTCAAGCATCTGAATACCATTTGATTTCATAGGTGCTCACTGCCCTCCTGTACAAGCTCTGGCCATATGAGGGGGCCTTTCTTCAACATTGCCCTGATCATTGCCCATCATTTGATGAGGCCATCAATCTCTCCACTGAAGACACTGCTGCTCTGTACACTCTTTGTGCCACGTATGAGCTTGACAACATCATGCTCTCAGAGTTCCACAGGTTTACAGAACAAATGCCTGCATTCCGAGATGTGGTGAGTTGTATTTGCAATACTTTATTATGTCACTACTTAATTCATCTTTATACAAAATCTCAGGTTCTCACTCAAGTTCAATCTTTCTGCTCCACTTCTGTATTGAACCTTTGCAAGTATGCCGAGAAAATCTTTGTGGGACTCGACATCTCCAACACCTGCTGGGATCAGTCATTTAATCGCCCTGAAGATCAAGACTGTCTCGCATTGATCTCACTCAAGCCATTGGATGCTAAGGTAAAATATGATATGTTCTGCCCTATCATCTATGCCAATCCAAAGAAGCTCCATGTGGGTACAATGTTCATGAACCCAGTGTTGATGAGGGTATGTCCTAACCTTGACCTTTGTGTTGGATATGAAGTCATACTGATGCTGTGTTTCTCATAATATAAGATTGCTCGATTCTTGTTGTTTGGGCCAGGCTCCTTGGAAACTGTCGGGAAGCTTTCTTCAAATGCAATAGGTATGAAATGGAGAAGCATCAAGACTACCTCAGGATTTATCTCAGCATTGGTGAATATTGTGAGCAATCTTACTTTAAATTCTCATAATCACTGATGGTATAACTATCCTATCTATTAGGCTGTATATCTGCTATCAGCCAACAAAGAATTTGCTGCAACTGGCAAGATAACACAGATCCCCTACAGCACTACATTTTGTGAACGGAAGAAGTTCCTTGATCAAATGGTTGGTGATAGCAGCTCGTGGGTCTTAGAACTCTTTGCCAAATGGGATTCTGTGGTCTTCAAAGGCGTGCCTGATGCCATGCATCATGCAGACACATCACCTGTATATGACAAGCAGGAGGTTGCATGGCAGGCAATACTGAATTTAAAAACAACAGGTCATGATAACAGCTCAGACGTTGGAGAGGATTCTGATTGGCCTAGGGATAATTCTTTGGGTCAAGAATCTGTTACCATGCCAACACCAATAACATCTCCATCTGAATCTACGCATCAGCTTCCAACAGGGATTCAGAAGCAGACTTCAGCTTCTGCCAGATCCTCTTCTCCTCTCACATCTGTGGAGCAGTCTATGCCTTTGGTTGTCTCAAATCGTTCCAGCAATAGCACATGATCAGCTTCAGGGTCAGCTGCACATAGATTAGCTGCATTTTCTCCCTTGACAATGTTCTCTGATTCAGATTTGTCAGAGCCTGAAGAATCCATCACTAAGCATGATCAACACTCACCTGCTCCTGCTTGGTATTCCCAAGACCTGAACAAGCCTCTTGATCTTGAGGCACTCTCGCTCCAGATCCAGGAGTATGAGAACTCACATGCGGATGCTGGAGGAGATTTGATGCCATTTCAAGGGGGTCAGAAGGCAAAACAGTGTGCATGTGGTTCAGGTTGTGGTCGAGGCAGAGCTACTGGCTGAGGAAGGGAAAAGGCTAAGCGTGTGACAGACCAATCTGAGGTCATTGAACACACAAAACTTTCTACATGGTCTTGGAAGTAGACATAATAATAATTAGGGTCGATGTTCTTCAATTTAAATGCTTCAGAGTATGGACTGACACCTTTTGTACTTCAACACAATATATTCGTAGTGAAGGTGTTTAGAATCTCAGAATCTATTGAATCCTACAATGCTAGGTAGACTCTGAAAACTATTTGATGAATAGAACTCACATTCCATGTATAATAATGGTCAGTTGGCTTAGTGGTAACTCTCGCACACATTAATAGGGCATCCCTATGCGTGAGGCCACAGGTTTGAATCCTCCAAGGTGTAAGCTCTAAATTCTCGAAATCAATTGATAATCACTAATGTTCAATCAATAGAATCATTTGAAATGACTAGATATCAATAATAAAAAGTCAGTAAGTCGTAAGTAATAAAAGTCATAAGTAATAAGTAAAGTCGTAAGTAATAAGTAAAGTCATAAGTAGTATCGTTAATAAGTAAAATTATAAGTAGTATCAGAAGTAATAAGTACAGTATAATATACAATACAATAGAAAAAAAGGTACATAATAGATAATCTAGTCTGTTTTTCACGTCTCAAATGTCAGATGTCATCAGGTCTGATCAGATCTGTCATCGTTCAGGCCTGATCAGACCTGGCCCTGATTAGGCCTACATAATTAGGCTGGCACCTGATGCGCTAACATTTGTGTAATCAGGCCTGAAAATTGGCTCTGTCTAAAGTTACCTTATTAGGGCTGATTCCACCTGATTCAGTCCCAGGCATTTTTCCGACAGAAATGTCAAGGGACTTCCATTTTTGGTCTACACCAACTTCTCCTTGATTTACTCCTCTACACTTCAGTCCACCTCTTGCACCACTCCTTGGGACCCTCAGGGCTTGCTCTAAATTTTCAGAAATCTTTGGAAATTTCTGGAGGTCATTACCTTCTTGAAAAACCCCCAGAACTTCCTGCACTTTCTGTTCAAGCATTATCCAAGGTTAAGGTCAGCTCCAGTCATCTATACAGTTGTTTTCATGCCTTCACTGCCCATTAATGCACTACACCAGAAGCAGAAATCTTTAGACTTGTTCTCTTTGAATTTCTCTGTTAGGTGATTAGTTACAACTATATTGTCAACTATTGTTCCTAATATAACTTTGGATTCCTCTCTAGCAGTTGTGTGATTCAGCCGCAACTCCCAGAGGTCACCCTTACAGTAGGACAAGTCTTCTAACTCTGGTCTGGAAGCCCCTCATTGTCAGGGGACTCTCAGTCAACTTCCATTTTTGACACTTCACTACATCCCACCCACCTCCTACACCACTCTCCAGGACCCCCAGGGCTTGCTCTAGACCTCCGGAAATTGTTGGAGATTATTCCCTTTTTAGAAAACCCCCCCAAACTTCCCAAACTCCCTGTTCAAGCATTATCCAAGATTAAGGTTAGCTCCAGTCACTTGTACAGTTGTTCTCATGCCTCTGCTGCCCACTAATGTGCCGCACCAAGCAGGGGGAATCCTTAGACTTGTTCTCTTTGGATTTCCCTCTGCTAGTTGTGTGATCAAGCCACAGCTCCTGGAGGTCACCCTTACAGCAGAACAAGTCTCCTAACTCTGATCTGGAAGCCTCTCATAGCCTGCCAGGATTTTCTGGCCCCTATTTGTTGCTTCTCCACCAGGCTTAAACACCCACAGAAATCTATGTCTCAGCTTGCCAACCCAGACACTCCTGTGTATGCCTTGGCTCCTCGGAATGAGGGCCTGGACTCGCCTGCTACACCTAGACATGCAGGTGCAACTTACCACACCTCTGAGGAGTGTTTTCTCCAGTCCTGCCTCACCTACATTCACCTTAGCAAAGATGCTTTTGACTTGGATGCATTGAAGATAGCTTGGGTGCTGTCTTACATAAAGGCCAGCTGGGCCTCCACTTACATGCTGCATGTGCTCTGACATCCTGGAGGTGTTGGGAGCTTTACAGACTGGGCTGCCTTTGAAAAGGACTTCTGGGCAGAGTTCTTCTCAATTGATCCTGCCAAGTCTGCTGCACTAGTGCTGCACAACAAAGAACAGTATGGGCAGGGAAAGTGAACATTGGATCAACTCCTTCTGAGCATTGGTCAAGCAAGCGGCCTACTCAGATAGTCTGCAACTGTGTCTCATGTTCCAGGACAGCCTGCACCCTGCCTTAATGGAGCATATCAACA
Organism: Termitomyces sp. T69sscA; assembly: GCA_017657225.1. Lineage (NCBI taxonomy): Eukaryota > Fungi > Basidiomycota > Agaricomycetes > Agaricales > Lyophyllaceae > Termitomyces > Termitomyces sp. T69sscA. Next base: position 7,086 of record JAGGAQ010000336.1, on the reverse strand, counting down.
ATCTTACTGAGAGCCACTTGGACAATGAGCAAATTGCCTTCTGGTACAAGGTGGCCCAGAACTAATGGCAGCTCATGGAGATCTAGCAGGAGCTATGCCAGGCGCACTCTGCTCACTACTTCACTTCAATGGTAACTCTCTGACACTCTGCTCCCCTGCACTCAATGCCTGCTCCTGCTCCAGCCACTCCCACACCATGACCTTTACCCCCAGGCATCCTCATAGACATAGATGCTGCCCAGCAACACCACCCTGCACTGCTACTGTGTCGGCAATGCAAAAAGCTTGGGCACTTTGCACGGCACTGCCTGCTGAGCCTGGAAGTGCGCTACCTCTCTACCATAGAGCAAGAGGAGCTTCTCCTGGAACTGCTGGCTGCAAGAGCACTGCCAGAGCCTTATCACCAAATGAGCCAGCACGCACATGCACCCCCCTCCCAGGCCCAGAAAAGGATTTTTAGTCAAGCAACAGATGAGGTGTACACCTCCATTGCTGGGTACTAACAAGTTCACATGTCTGTCGTTAGAAAATGCAAATACACACCCCAATGCCAACTATTCTAAGACAGAACAACCTCAAAGTCTTCTTTCAGACATACAAATACCACCTCCAGGTCCTAAGCCACCCTCCCCCATGCTGGTCAAGCCCCATCAGCATGGTCCCTCCACTTAGGAATGCTGGTTGCCCCAGCAATATGTGGTAGCCTCCACTCCCTGTACAAACTTGCTGTGCCTCAATGTGGAAATCAAAACCACAGACATGCAACAGATCTGTAGGGTCATGCTTCTTCTGGACAGCAGAGCAACAAGACTGTTTTTGAACACAGAGTTCATGAAATGCCATAGCCTAACTATGCAGCCACTCTTTAAGCCCATTTCAGTGTTCAACATTGATGCAACACCCAACAAAGCTGGCACCATCAGCTCCATTGTAGACCTAGTCCTTCACTATCAGACCCACACTGAACATGCAGTTTTTGCAGTCACCAGCCTAGGTAAGCAAGACATGAGCCTTGGCTTCACTTGGCTCTGAGAGCACAACTTGGAAGTAGACTGGGCTCAGGACAAGGTAAAAATGAGCTGGTGCCTCTGGAGGTGCTTCACCTGCACAACTGAGGTCAAAGAAGAGCACCGGACTGGAGTGCAAGAGTGTGCAGCCATCTGGGCTTGCCATGCAGGCCACCTCCTCTTTGTGGACCTCAATCTCTTGGACCCCCTGCCCCTGGTGTTCCCTTGTAGAAAGGCCCTCTATAAGGATGACTAGAGCAGTGGCAGAGCCTTGGAGGAAGAGCTGGAAGGGGAGTTCTATGGCATCACTCACTCAGAGTATCCAAATGAGGCAGTAGAAGTTTGGAACCGGATCTATGTGACCACCCTGTGCCTGCCGCTACCTATCAAAGAAATCTTGGCCAGTCAGACCACCTCTCAGTGGTTGGCTCAGGCATTTGCCACTAACTCTCCACCCTGGGCATTCTGGGATGTGGTGCCCCAGTACCTCCATAGCTTTGAGGATGTGTTCTGAAAGGCCTCCTTTGACTTGCTCCCAGAGTGCAAGCAGTGAGACCATGCCATTGAACTGATGCCAGACTCCAAACCCTCCAGCTGTAAGGTCTACCTGCTAGCACCTAAGGAACAGAACAAGCTCAACACCTTCCTTCAGGAGAACCTGGACTCCGGTTGCATCCACCCCTCCAAGTCACTGATGGCCTCTCCAGTCTTCTTCATCAAAAAGAAGAATGGCTTGCTCCAGCTGGTCCAGGACTACTGGGTTCTTAATGCCATGATGGTGAAGAATTGCTACCCCCTCGTTCTCATCTCTGAGCTCATCAATAACCTCTAGGGGGCACGGTACTTTACCAAACTTGATGTCTAGTGGGGTTACAACTGAGTGGAAGGCTGCCTTCCAGACCAACCAGAGGCTGTTTGAACCACTCATCATGTTCTTTGGACTCACCAACAGTCCAGCCACTTTTCAGGTAATGATGAACAACATCTTCCAAGACCTCATTGCAGAGGGTGTAGTGTGCATATACCTTAACAACATCCTCATCTACACCAAGACACTTCAGGAGCACCACTGGGTCACACCCATTGTCTTGGAATGCTGACATTTGCATCACCCTCCATCCGCATTCAGTATGTTATCCATCATGTGTGGATGAATATCATCTATATATTCTGTCCAACACACATAACCTCCTGAATATAGTAGAACCAGGAGAAGAAATGGGGACACATGTTGCTATAGCAAACTGACTCTAAACCTTTGTTAGTTGCCCAGAATAAGTTGAGTACACCATCAACCCCAGCATCCGTCTCTTCCCCTCCATTGTTCACCTTATTCTGTTATCCCTTTATCCCTTCACATATATCACACTGGCCCCAACATGGCCTTCCATTGTTGCTCACCCTACTTATATGGACGATATACTATAGACACCCTCAGTCAATCGTATATTGAACTGAGGGTGAGCTCAATTAATACTTTGTGCTTCGACTTACATACTTACGCTACCGAAACAGTTAAACTTACTCATCTGCTAAGTAGCTACAGTCAATCGTATATTGAGCTGAGGTTAAACTTACTCATTTGCGAGTATCGAGTTCTAACAACCTCTATCAAGCATGTGGTAACCAATAGTCAATGTGAACTGAAGCCTCGACATGATAACACATGATATCAATTTGATGACACTTAAGCAATGGTTCTCCTTGAAGTGCATTCGTCAACGATAGAACTAGCAGTCAAAAGACAACATCTTAGAGGGAAAAAAACTGTTTTGCATAGTGGAGGACGAAATTAGAAGATGTTTTTACTGTGCATATTAATGAGCTTAAGAAGTTAGTTGACCAGGTGTTAATAAAACATTATACCGAATCAAGGTTATAAAGTTGTCAAAGTATTGCTAGCATGAATATATATCATCACGATGAACCCCCATTTCCACCATTGCCGCCATTTCCGCCATTGCCTCCACTCCCTCCGCCACTACCGTACTTTCCACCACCGCTATTGCCGCCATTACCACCGTTTCCACCGTTACCACCATTGCCATAACCACCCCAGGTGCCTCCACCGTTACCACCATTACCGCCGTTGCCTCCATTGCCGCCATTGCCTCCGCCGCCACCGTACTTTTCACCACCACCATTGCCGCCATTGCCGCCGTTACCACCATTACCGCCATTGCCACCTCCACCGCCAAACTTTACACCACCATTGCCACCATTACCACCGTTCCCACCATTCCCACCGTTACCACCCCGCGAGTTCCATCCCCAAAAATTCTTCGACCACCCGCCATTTCCTCCATTTCCTCCATTCCCACCATTCCCTCCGTTTCCACCTCCTCCCCCACCGTTATGAGGGTACGGTGTCCACCAGTCGTTTCGCCATCCGCCGTTGCCGCCGTTTCCACCATTCCCGCCATTGCCTCCATTTCCCCCACGACTACCGCCGTTGTAATACCCATACGGGTACGACGGGCGGTACCACCGAGACCCGTAATTATAGCTGTCAAAATGGCCTCGCTAAAATTTGTCACTCAGTCACAATGCGTGTGTGAGATGAGAAATACAAACCTTTTCGAGAGCGTGGTGATCAGCGGTAGGTGCGCCAAGCGAGGGTGCGATATAAGCCGCGTGACTGAGGATAGCAGTGGCAGCGAAGATGATATGCTTCATAATTGCTCGATGGGATGGTAAACAGTGAGGATTATGTGAGAGGTTTGATGATGTCCATAGGGGAATTTTTAAGGCCTTATATACCTGGGGATCTACCTTGACGGTGTACGGGGTTGTGTGGCGCTAGGGGTTGTCTTGGATTGTGCTAGGAGGTTGGGTAACCCACTTGATGAACTGGGGCTGCGCGCATGCGCCACAATCGATACTGGAATAGGGAGATGTTTGAGAGATAGGAGGGGTATTAGGAGGTTGCGGCTGTGAGGGAAAGTTAGCGTCGTGATTAGACCACGGTTTAAACAGCACGGAATTAAGTGTAAATAAATACCGCAGAGCCGAGATTGATCCAAAATGGCTTCAGCCTTCAAAAGGACAACATTCCAATCAATGTAGGACCGCATGCAACCATTGTTGTATTACACATGAATACACGTTCAATGTGAATGACTTGAAGCCGCTGGGCAGTGATCAGTGTGCGCAACCAAGCAAGGGAAAGGGACCAGTTTCTGTGTATCACATATTGATATGACTGTTTGTTGATCAGCACATATAAAAATATTCTGTATTGGAATTTACATTTGAAGGGCAACGCAAGATAATAATCTGATAAGTATAAGCAAAAGGCGTTGGGCACGAAGCTTTCTTTCTGGCAGTTGTTTATTCATTGGGGGTATTGATATGTTTTGCAAATAGCGGTAATAAAACTATATGACTTCATCACGAAAAAACCCCATGTCCGCCATTCCTACCATTCCAACCATCACCGCTCCCTTCCCCGCCAGCATACTTTCCGCCGCCCCCATTACCGCCATTGCCACCGTTATCGCCAATTCCTCCGCAGCTAACATAATTTCCATCACTGCCATTTCCGCCATTACCACCATTACCGCCATTACCGCCATTGCCACCTCCAACGCCATATTTTCCGACACCTTTTCCACCATTGCCGCCATTACCACCCCACGAGTTTCATCTTCATAAATCCTGCGACGCACCCCCATTTCCCCCATTTCTTCTTGCCACCGTTTCCGCCATTTCCTCCACCACCAGCGTTATAAGGATATATTATCCACCAATTATCGTACCACCTGTCTTTACGCCACCCACCACTGCCTCCATTTCCACCGTTCCCGCCGTTGCCTCCACGGCCACCGCGTTCGTAGTACGGGTAGTATGACGGGCGATACCCCCGAGGCCTGTAATTGTAATTTCCATAATAGTCTCGCTATATGGGGATCGCAGTCAATGATCAACACAAATTGAGCTATAAGAGGAAAATACCGACCTTTTCTAAGTTGTGATAATCAGCAGTAGGGTCACCTACCACTGGCAGCGGAAATGGAAAGTTTCATTGTCGCGCACGCAGAGTGTAGCGGGGATTGTTGTGAGTGTGGAAAACCTCTGGGAGAGAAGGTGATGTCTGAAATCGATTTTATGAGGCCATTTATACCTGGTCTTAACGGTGGACGGGACAGTGTGGCGCTAGGGGTTGTCTTGGATCGTTCTAGGAGACTCGGGCGACCCGCTTTATGGATTGGGGCTGTGCGGATCGATGCTGGAATGCAGTAGGAGGTTGCGACTGTGTGACTAACTAGACATATTATGGGCAAGGTATTCAAACGGCATATGAGAATAACATCACCGACACGCACCTGGCAGGATGGTATCTCTGCTCCCTCTGACCTACTCGCGGTCAGTATCGTTTTGCTTACATAAGTCTCTCAATGCCCCCCGCTCGTGGTTTGACGTAAGCAACTTTGTCAGGGCTTCTCCATGAGCTGGCGTCGGTGTTGTGGAGTACTGCAAGATTCGCTCAAGTTGATTTGTTACGGTGTTTGGCTGTCCACAACTGTAGCCTAACAAAGGCCTCGATAGATAGATAGATCTCGGAGAGTCCATATCATTCCTTCCTTTGCCTTCCCATAGTTGCAGGAGTTTTGCCGTGAAAATAAGATTTGGTTCAACTCGGGTTCCCTTCCCCGCTATGTAATGACTGTCATTACTAGAGCCTTGTCCACCCTGAGCACTGAATAACGGGTCGCAGAGAGTAACGTCGTTTGTTCTAATGGGGACAACTGGTTCGTCGGGGGCAATTCCGTGATGCGGAGGCGTGCGAAAGAGTTCCTGGCTCCTTACCCGAAAGCTCTACGTAACTCGACCAAAGCATTGAACTTGTAAGGAATAGTCCCGGAACCTCGGAGCGCAGACTCGAAACCAACCTTGGAATTCGACAAGACTGCTGTTGTAGCTTTCCTGGATGTCTGCACAGTATAGGGTCATTCATATACCAGGCTTACTATGACTCCATCACTAATGTCCTTCTTCTTATTCTGATAGTTTCCTCAGTTGATCATACCAATTGTTCTATGCAGTGAAGCCTATGAACTCTAAGTCGACTTGAAGCAAGATTTTCGTGAAGAAGAACAATGGATTTCTGATCTGTCTGTTTGTTTCTCTGTTCGGATGTACTCACGTGTCCCAACCGAGAATGAATCTTAATGACTAAGGGACGGCTTGTTTCCACAGCATACACCTGAGTGCAAGATGTCTATACCCTTTGCTATGGACTGAACTCTACTCAAAGATGCTGCTTATACCTAAGCAATGCTATATCTGGTCTCAAACCCGCATGTACCTGGCTTGTTCTTGTATATGGGTTTCCTCGACTATCCAGTATCTCATGCACAGAAGCCTGTCTAGAATGTCTATAAATGAATGCTTGATCTAGAATCCTCTCATCTTCGCGCTCTTTTGGAAGTCGTTAACCAATGAAACAATTTTTTATATGTAAAAAGGTAATATCCCTGCATACTCTAATAAACTTTCTCGGTAGCCTGTAGACGTGTTTTTACAGGTTGGCAACTTGGCATTGCAGTGTCGCCACTTTTGTCTTTAAAATTCCGGCTCGGACCGGGGCACGAAGAGTATTTCTCTCGTGGTTCCATTGATGACAATGTTATCCACAACGCTAGATGATTGCAGTTCAAGTCAAGTACCCCGTAATCCCCTCCCTACAAATGTCGCTGACGGAGACAATTTTTATCTTAACGTTGTCTTTCTCATTACTTGTTTTTGTTCATTACAAGCGGTGTCAAGGGTTCAAAATATTCAGATTTCCACCTCGACCGCCCGCACAACCATTTCTAGGGAATCTCTTACACTTTGACCTTCGCGGAATGGGGATAAAATTCACGGAGTACATATCTATCTACGGTGGGCCATTCTCATTTTCTACTCCGCTTATATGGAAGAAAAGAATGGATCAATATTAAGGCGACCTCGTATTTTTCCATGGCTTAGGGAGGAGAATCCTTGTCCTCAACTCGCTTGAAGTGATCAAGGAACTTTTTGAAAAATGTCCGCTGACATACTCTGACCGCCCTCCGCTGATTGTTGCAAGCGAGTT
>JAGGAQ010000335.1:0-21269 GCA_017657225.1 Termitomyces sp. T69sscA | reverse complement strand
TAATCCCCCCTCTGAGGTTGAGAGTTTTTCTAGTAAAATCTCTATCACTCATGAGGAGGAGATAAGGCTTGGGATACTTGATGAACTAGTTGGGCATTCTATCTCCAGAATCAATGCATCTGACTTGCGCCGTTCAACACATCTCCCACAAATTCATGATTCTTATGGTGACTCTCCTCATTGATCTCGGCATATGCCAGTGCAGTCTCCACATCCCCAGCTTATACCTATCTCTTTGCCTGCTCCTCAGTACCCAACATCTTCAACAACATCTTGGAATAGTGATACTTTCTGGTAATTGACAATATATGTGTATACTTTTGTGTTAACTAGTCTATCATATGGTGACAATTCTGACTTTCAATTTTGCTTGATGCCGACACTTGGCTGACAGCAACCGGATCAAAGCCGGATGACAGTCATTAATTTTGGAAACAGCCGCTACCAAATTGAGAACAAGATTCAATGTCTAAAATCAGCTGATCCGACACCTCTTGCTCCAGGCTTCATTGTAAGCCCCAGAACCATGACTCATCACCAGGGCCTATACCTGTGCCTTGGAGCCTATCTACTCTCTCTCATATATAGGTGATAGCATAGTATCTGGTACAGTAGTCTTGATATTTCTGCTTTTGTGTCCATATTCTGTTTGTTTTGTCTCTGTTTCATGTTCCAATTTCCAAGTTTTGACTCTATTTTATTTTGTCTCATTCTGTACTTGTCTTGTATCATCTTGTATCTCTTGCCTCTACTTGTCTCGTACTCTATTCAATCTATCTCTCTGCTTCTTTCTCTCTCCACCTCAAGTCTCTAAGTTCTTCTTCTCTCTCTTGTTTCCGGCCTGAGTCTCATCTCCTCTTTCATTTATCTTCCATATCAACTCTTTCTCTTTTTGGCTTGGTGAGATCTCTATGTGTTATCCTTGATCCCGGTACTTGCTAAGTCCCCTCTACTCATCTGAGTCTCTTGGTTTCCAGCCCTGAAACTCGCTCTTACTCCCAGTGCTTGTCTTTCAACCCTCCCTTACACTTCAACACTTGCACCTTTCACTCCTGCATGACTGGTGCTCCCTGCTTGCCTGCTACCTGCATCTCTGGTCCTGCCCCTGGTCTTACATGCTCCACACTCCTTGACAGTACTCACTGTGCATCTAGACATTGTGTTTGCCATGTAAAGGTTTGCTCAGTAGTCTGAGTCCCCATGGTCAGTGGAACTTGGCACCAGGTGAGTAAACTATGCTCTAAATGGGTGGGATCATATAAGGTCCTGGAAGCTGAACCTAGGACATTGAACTATGTCTTCAAGTTAACAACAGCATTGCAGGCACAACAGATTGTGCCATAGTTTCATGTGTTGCTGTTACAAACTTATCTGGTGAACATTGATGTGCTATTTTTGGACTGCACAACATCAAAGCTTTATGACTTTAGCACAGCTGATGATCTGATATGTCACAGATGGACTCATGAAGGGAACTCCAAATTTGAGGTGCACTGGAGCCTGGGAGATATATGTGAGAGCCCCTGAAGAACTGTAAATTTGTAACCCATGAGGTTACTTGTACCATATCAATTGTGCTCATGGCGCATATTGTAGTGTATTTGGACACCAATGCATGCCTTTGATGCGCATCCATAGATTATGTAAGACAACATCTTGTATTCATAACATACCTAGTCAAATCCAATATTTGGTCTGATTCAGTTACTGCGTGAAGCACACAAGATTGTTCTAGCTGTAGCCACCAGCTACATTTTTTTGAATCTTCTACTATCAGCTTTAGACTCTGGGCTCTTGTTACCATACTAAGCAACACTCATCAAACTTTGCGACTTCTTTTTGGCCACGTCAACAAACTGTTCCCATGGCTGAACCAAGTGAGCAACCACTGTCAGGTTCCGCTGACCATGGGGGCTCAGTCTACTGGGCGAACACCTTACGTGAAGATCACCATGTACACAGACGCAGAGCACTGGGAGGAGCACGAGGCGTAGGAGACCAAAGCAGGGTGGGGGTGGTGTGTGGAGGAGTGCCGGTAGCCCCGGTGAGTGAGACGAGTGCCGGGGAGGGTGGAGGATGAGTGCCGGGGGTTGGCGTGAGTCCCGGGGATACAAGAGGATAGGACAAGCGAGCGCCAGTGAGCGAGCAAGTCTCAGGGATCAAGAGATAATCAGGCGCGGGGACTTAGCGAGTTCCGGGGATGGAAACAGAACCGGGGAAGTTAGACAACCAAAAGGGGAAAGAGTCGAGATAAAATAAGGGAAGATGGAAATGATTAAGTTGCAGAGAGGAGCTGGAAACAGAGAACCAAGAGAACTTAGAGTGGAAAAGAGAAAGGAGAACAACAAGAATAGATTGAGAGTACGAGATGAGTAGAGGCGAGACAGAGAGACAAAACAAGACGAGTATGACGAGGAAAGAAGCAAGTAAAAGTAACGAGACCAGGACGCATGAGAAAATGAAACAGAGACGAGAACACAACAAACAAGACAAGGTTACGGTAATATCAAGACTAGAGTACTTACTTACTACTCTACAACTTATATACTATGCAGTACGTAGGGCCCAGGGCTCAGGCCTGGGTTCCAGCAGCGGGTCATGGTGCCAGGGCTTGGGGTGAGACCCGGGGGCCATGCGGGGCGAGGTTAAGACATGTTGCGCGGCATGGAGGTCTCGCACTGGAAATGCAGAGACACGTGGTAGAGAGGCGGTGAGGGAGAGTGGGAGCGGGGCATGGCATGTGGGGTCGGGTCAGCGGTGATGCGTGATGATGTGGTGGCTATGGGCGGTGTGATAGCCGAGACCCAGCGCTGATGTGGCGGTCACAGCAGTGATGGCCAGGGGGTGCCGTGAGTGGCAGTGGCTGTGGCATTGATGGGCAGTGATGGCCGGTGATAGCCAGGGGAGTTGGCCGGGTAGCAGTCCAGGCCCGGGGTGGTCATGGGGGTGGTTTTGGGAGTGCTGGAGTCCCAGGGCCGGGGCTGAGTCCCAGGGGTCGGTAGCAGGTCGTGACAACCACCAGGTTCATCGGAGCCAAGTAGCAGCTTAAAACTATCCATGACACCTTCAGCGTCAAAATACCAGCCCCCATCAAAATAGGATGATAAAGTAGCTCGCAATATGAGCAAGAGCTTTGGAATGCTGGGCAGGTTGTCTGTATCACAGATGAAATTGATACTGAACCCTGGCCCTTGACCAGGGGATAAATCTTTCACATCTGAGTTGTTGCTTCTAGTGACTAATGTGGCATCCTTGGTTTACCCAACTTTGCCTGAGAAAACAATGCCCATATCCAGGGCATGGGGCAAACCTGTGCAATATGTGGATATAACGTGGGGTAGCATGTTAGCACATAGTACTCCAGTGAGGACCATGCAGCCCAAACAAGGGGCAAAGCAGGGGCAAGACACGTCGTCAGAACAGATGATACACTACCAAGGAGTGAGTCTGGCCACGGTGACCAGGCAGGCTGATCAGGACAAGGAAAAGGTGCGATCAGCGCCTTCACTACTGGAGACACAAGGAGAAAGTGGCCAGAAGCCACAGGTGAGGCAGAAGAGCCTTAGGAGAGTTCTAGACTTAGAGTCTGAACTGCACTCTTCTGATGAAGAAGAGGATGGACAGTTGCTGTTGACCCTATCAGTACAGCTTCAGCTGGTACTAGATCATTTTCCAATGGTCCCTAAAGAATCAATGCAAAAGGGTCTACAGCTTTACATAGTAAAGCATTTACAGTTATTGGCCGATAGAGGCCAGAATGTACCTAGGGCTAATTCGACTGAATATATCAAATTGTTTACTTGTATCTTTGAGCTTGAGCTCAATGAGTACATCAAGTGTAAGCTAGCTCAAGGGACATCAACATCAACAGCCACACCAGCTGAATCAGTGGACTATGGTGCGCTCTTGCGTTGATGTGCACCAGACATTGCGGAAGCAATGGACATATTGAATGCACCTAGACAGGAGAATCAGTCCCAACAGGACTATGAGAAATGTCAGAATGCAGTGCAACAGCAAGCTAATACTAGCAGAGTGCCATGGCAGGCACTATCAGAGGTAGAAACGGCAACGTCTAATCCTGCTAGTGAGATGGAGGTGGATACTCCCCCTGAGCCAAGGATGCTTCATTGACGCATCACAATCAAGGAAGAAGAATGCAAAGACCACATTCCAGATGAGTTGGGTACTCCACAATGTGTTGCAAGATGAGTCCATTTAGTGGACAACTGGAACGATTGCATCAATTATCAATGCATCCACAATCAAGATCTGCGGGATAGAGGTGAGTCGTTAATAGACAACCAAGGAGTGGTGTTTGAAGGGCGTGGGGGTGTGACACCTGTAGACAATATGAGGCAGCAATTTGCCATGAGGACTGGGGAGCCGTTTATACCTCCAAAGGATGGAGAGGAAGGTCCATACAAAGACTGGGGGCAGGATCATTGTAATAACAATAGGAATGAAAGAGATCATTGCAATGATCATAGGCCTCCTGAATGTTGGCTAGGCATAGCTGAACCTCAGGCTCCACAACTTCAGTGTCCTGAATGCAGGACAAAGGAGCCCCAGTATCAAGGAATCAGGGTGTGGTCACTGCCCTCAACTCATGGCTTGCATGCAAGCATGCCTGGAATGAATGAAGCAGTCAAGATCCATATGGATCATATGCATGACCGCCTTAATTGTCTAGTTGATGACTCTCTTGGAGTCAGGTTTAAGTTTCCTGACAGGGTCAAGCCCCATTGATCTGATGGCAAGCACATTCAAGCATATGCTGGGGGACATAAGTTCTCCCAGTTGGAGGATTGGGCAATGGATGTATACTACCATTGAGCAGTGTGCTGCTATGGAGGAGACAAGATGGACCAGGAGTGCATCTTTGTGCTCCATGAATTTGTTGAGGAGGAGGCATGGAACTGGTTCTGCCAACATGTTCTACATACAAACAGGGCTAAGCACTATTGGACCTTCAAGGAGGTCCTGATAGGATTGTATAACCACTTTGTGAATGCAGCAACTATGCAAGAGGCTTGTGAAGCCTTCAGAATGGCAGTATATGATGCTCGGATGGGCATCCAGACCTTCCTTGATGGAATACCAGCTGAGATGTGTTGCACACTGATACGTGATGATAATCTGTTACCTGAGGTCAACACTGTGATCAAATTCCTGGTGTATGCAATACGCTATGAGCAGTCTGCACCAACTGCAACACATTATCATCAGCGCAGTTCTCGTCATGTGCAGGGACCTTGCCAACCCATAAAGGTGGGGACTTTCCTGGCAAAGCATACCAAAATGGAACACAACCGCAATCCATGGTCTGTTGTATGGCAGACTATGCCAGCAGGCAATAGGCATGGACTGGGACCTACTGGTAATGTACTAGTGGTGAAGGCTGCATGGTATGGGCCTGAGTAGGCCAACCTGGACAACAGGCAATGCGAGATGGCCCACCAAGAGTGGGTCCTCTCAAAGCCGCTCCTGGTGGCGGCAAGGCAGGCCAGAAACCTGGTGGCATAGCATCTCAATGCTACAACTGTGGCAGAGTAGGTCACTACTTGAGAGACTGCAAAGCGCCAAGAGCGCAAGTACAAGTGGTCCATATGGCCAGAGTAAGAAGTGGCATGGAAAGCAAGACTGAGGAGCAAGGAGAACTTGTTGATAATGAAGAGACTCCACAAGAGGTAGAGGAGCAATTGGTTGTTGATGATGCTGAGAGCATCCAGATTGATGGGGATGAGTATGTTGCAGTGGACGTATATGACAATGATTATTACACTTGTGATGATGAGGAGGAGCATATGTTTGCTCTAACAGAGCATCAGAAGGACAGATGTATTTGTATGCAACGTGTGACCCTGCAAAAGGCAGCTGATAAGCTGCAACAACCACAGTATACTCCTCAAGAGAAGGAGTGCTTGGTGACCTATGTCGAGGTCAACGGGCATCCAGCATCGACACTTTGGGACTCTGAGAGTACCACTACAAGCATTACGCTCCAGTTTGTGCATGTGAACGCTATATGTGTTCATGAGCTTATGAAGCTGGTGATGCTCCAGCTGAGCACTGTGGGAAGCCACAATGTCATACAGTTTGGCATGGAGGTGAAGATAAAAATGTCAGGACTGCCGCAAACAAGAGAATATGTGGATATAGCAAACTTTGATCACTATGATATGATTATTGGCACACTGTTTATGCCTAAAAACAAGTCAATCTTGACTTTGTGAAGAATAAGGTTGTAGTCAATGAAGTTCCATTGAGGGCTGAGAAGATTGTCCTGGCGGACATGGATGGCTGCCTACAACGGTATCAGCCCACGGAGAAATGTTGTGATAGTTGTGAATGACTTAAAGGTCACAGGAACACAACAGTGGAGGACAAGGCTGAGAACCTGGCCCCAGTGACCAGCCTACTGGTGAGTTTGCCAGCAATAATGATGATGGAGACAGAGTTCCAAGGAACTCTGGAAAGGGGAAATGGGCTAGACCAGCCAAAAGCAGCTGGCATAATAGCAGTGAAGAAGGCTCATGCAGAATGAGTAAGTCAGAACTCATTGGAGTGTCAACCAACAAGCTCCAGAGTGAAGGTGGAGGACCTTGTAACAGATGAGGTCAAAGAGAAACAACAGAGTGCCGCAAGTGTGGCAGAAACAACTAATAGTGTAAGATCCTTTTGGGATCAGCCTGTGCCACCACTGAACATGCAATGGGCATACAATCCATGTATGCCACCAGAGTGGAATGAGGTGGTAGCCTCAATAGTGGCTCAGAGGTGGGCTTGGTCATATCAACCCAGTGAAGAAGTGTATCGCCAACCTCATGTGGACAAGATATCAGAATCATCAGACATAATGTTTGATGGAAAGTTGCTAAAAGCGAGGAGCATGCAGGGGTCAGTGAAGTTGACAGTATCAAAGCTTCCTTTGAGGCTGAGGACAGAAGACACTGGAGAAGCGCATTGGCGTGCACTTCAAGACCAATTTGAACCTGTGGGTCAACCATGCCAGAAGCACATGGATAGAGGAAAGGCGAAGGCTCAGTGCCTATTGGATGATGACATTCCATGGTTGCACCAACAATGGCAGCAGGAATTCATGGATATTGTCAATGGGACAAAGGAGGAGCTTCTCCTATGAAGGGAAATAAACCATGAGTATAATCTCATATTATATCAATGCTAAGTGGTGGGAACCACGGTCAGCAATGCAGGCAGCACCTTTGCTGTGCATTCCCAAGAGAGATGAGATGTTATGGACAGCCTTGGATGTGCAACAGCACAACAATAACACCATCAAGGATGTGATACCACTTCCAGACCAGGAAGTTATTTGCAAGGATGTTGCGAAAGCTAGGTATAGGTCAAAAATGCTTATGAGCAGGTATGCATACACATACAAGACATTCCAAAAATGGTGTTTGCATCCCTGATGGGGACCTTTGTCAGTAATATTATGCAAATTGGCAATTGCAATGTGCCAGCAACATTTCAGAGGCTAATGACATCTATATTCTGGGACATCATCAGGAAGTTCATGCATGTCTATTTAGACAATATCTTTATTTTTTCTGACTCCATAGAGAAGCACAAGCAGCACTTACAAGTTGTATTTGAACAACTGTGTAAAGTGAGCTTATATCTCAAATGGAAAAAGTGCAAGCTATATGCACCCAGTATTGATTGCTTAGGACATGTCATAGATGCACAGGGTATTCACCCAGACTCAGATAAACTCAATCATATTTGAGAGTGGCAAACACTACATAATTACAATGATATCCGACATCTTGTTGGACTAGTAAATTTACATTGGTAACTTCTTACCAGACATTACAGCTTACACTGGCTCTCTCATGGCCATGACCCAGAACGGGTCTCCATTTTATTAGCAACTGCTACATCGGTGGTGCTTTGAGATGGTCAAACAGATCTGTACCAAGATGCCAATTATTTAGCTAATTGATCCACGTATCAATGAGCCTATATGGCTCATTTGTGATGTGTCAAAAATGGGCATGGAGGCCATGTTTGGCCAAGAAAAGATCTGGCAAACCTGCAGACCTGCAGGATGCATGTCTTGCAAGTTCACAACCACGCAGCAGAACTATGCAGTTCACAAGTTGGAAACACTTATGATCCTAGAAGCCCTCCTCAAATGGGAGGATAAATTGATGGGATATAAGATCCATGTTATTATGGATCATAAGGCCTTAGAGTTTTTCAAAATTCAAGTGCACTTGTTGCTGTGATAGCAGCAATGGATTGACTATATGTCATAGTACCAGTATGATATAACATATGTCAAAGGGGAGCTGAATAAGGTCGTGGACTGTCTGTCACAATACTTTGAAAGTGATATGCACAAGGGTGGACCATATTCCGCTAGTAGAATTTGCAATCAATGCAAGTATGTATATCCAAAACAACAGGATATGCACCCTTTGAGCTCAACAATGGCTACATGCCATTGATGATCAAAGAACTTTGTACACACAAAGTGATTCATTGTGGGATCAAGGACTTTGCACAGAATGTGCTGATGAACTTGGCAACTGCCCATGATGCAATTATCAAGGCATGCATCTTTCAGATGCACCATGCTAATAATTGCTGGAGCAATGAGTTGGCAATCAAAAAGGGTAATTTAGTGTACTTGTCCACCAAGAACTTGAATTTGCCCAAGGGATGGGCAACTAAACTGTGCCCGAATTGAGTAGGACCATATAAGGTCCTGGAGGCTGAGCCTACTACTTTGAATTATGTGCTGGAACTGCCCACAGCATTGCAGGCATGATGCATCATGCTGAAGTTTTATGTGTTGCTGCTGTGACTGTATCTGGCAAATAATGATGTGCTGTTTCTGAACCACGCAATGCCTGAACCATATGATTTTGGTGCCGCTGACAGCCAGGAATGGTTTGTGGATGACCTTATAGGTCATTGGTGGATGCAATTGGGGCACCTTGAATTCGAGGTGAGATGGTGTTTGGGAGACACCACATGGGAGCCCCTTGAAAACTGTAAATTGCTCACAGCAATGGATCGGTATTTAGAATTGCAGGGTGTTAAACACCCTTGTCAGCTCACACAACACGCGTAGGGTAGGCAAAAGCCATAATGTGGCCAAGTCCAAATAGTGGCCATATATGGAGGCCAAGTGATCATGGCAACAGCAGATGCTGCATGCCATGTGGCTGAAACTTTGTAGGTATTTGTCTGCAGAGCAGACTTTGGAGATTTTTTGTTGTCCATTTTCTCTTATCCCTGACACGTAGTAGATGTGTGGACTCATATTAAAAATGGCCTTTCAGGGCCTTTACAAGCCTGGACAGAGCTTGCAGAGCTCTGAAAGGGGGGGGAGACCCATACAGAGTTAAACCACACATATCACAGCGCCTAATATACTAACAAGCTTTTCCCAAAATGTGGCTGCAGCCTGGGTAGGACCTGCTGCCCTATGAGATGCCCCTCCATTCCCAAATGGAGGTGGATGAGGAGGAAGGGCACTATGAGCACCCATTTGTCGATGTGCACCACAAGCATTACTACCAGCCAGTACTGAGCCTTTGGCAGGCACCAATGACAACATATGCACACACTGTGGCACCAGCAGTAATGAGGGAAGTTACGCCCCAAGCACAATATGAGATGTGTATGGAAGTGCTGCTTCAGCATCTAGAAGCAGTGGGGCAACCAGTGCCCCCTACAGCATTGTTCCTGCAAGACAATCTTGCAGTAATGGTGATGGAAGGTCTGCTCAATCAGATCAAGCTGATGCAGAGGCAGTGCATTTTTGCGCTAACAAATTAACTGTGCTGCAAAGCACAAACTGTCGTCTCCTAATTTCCTAAGGAGACGGTCAGCAAGCTCAAATGGGCCAGACAGCAGCTACTGCAGCCAACTGATGTGGTAAGAGCAGGAGTGTCCACCACAAGTTGGGTGGTGCTGCAGGTGGCCCCATCCCTAGACAGGCCTGTGAGGCCTACAGCTGCCTTCATAGGTCCTGTGTTGCCGGCAGTAATGCCTGTGCAGCCTACAGCCACCTCTACTGGACAAGCAACGTCATTGTCCATGCCTGCATGGCCTGTTGCCACTTCTGCAGAACAGTTGGCAGTTGCCACCCCAGCTTCTGTGGCATTGACGGCACCAAACATGCTAGGGGTGCAAGGAGTGATGGATGAGGAGAGGGCGGTTGTAGAAGTGGAGGGTGCAGTACCTCCATCTAAAGGAACAGTGGGCCTGCCTAGGTGTGGGCACCCAGCTGTGAGTCAGGCCCTGGATGCGGGCCCTCCAAAACTTATTAGAAGGCAAAAGCTGCCCCTTGCTGCATCACAGCTGAAAATTGTGGACTTTCCAGCAAACATTCCAGAGTGGGCAGAGGCTGCCCAAATGTTATTCATGAAGGCTGTGGTATTTCTGGCCCTTTCAGAGCAGGTAGTAGTGGTGGTTGTGCCCACTGATCTGCGCACACCTGTGCAGTATAATGAGATTGTGGCCACTGTGGCCACCAAAAAAGGCAAACATTGTGAGGCACCCCCCATCAATGACAACAGCAACTATGTAGAGTTGCAGTCTGGGGAGGAGGAGGAGGAAGAGGAGGGCAAAACACCTGCACAGCGCTTTCAGCATGTTCAACAGAATAAAAAGATTGCCAAGAAAAAGGCAAACAAGGCCAAGGCAGCAGCTGCTCTAGTGCACCAAGCGCAGAACAACTCCTTCAGCCACATGCCCAATGGGTTGGGGGTGAAAATTTGGAGGCTGCTCAATGTTGAGCAGCTCAACTCGTGTTTCCATGGGGCTATTGGCCCCTGTTGTTATTAATCATACCAGACAAATACTGTGTTTGTTGGTGCCAAGGCCAATTGGGTGGCCACCTTCGAGTTCAGTAGTAGCCAGCAGACCAAGATCCTCAGCACAATGGTATACAAATTTGCCCATCATGGATTTCCCAGCACACCATTCAAGTTGGAACAACTTTATAAGTATTATGTGGATCCCCACATACTGCATTGCAACCGTGTCATTGCATACATGCTGCTTACTAAGCTCCAGGAGTTTGTGCAGAAGTGTGATGTGTCCTTGCAGGACCACACAATAAAATTATTGTGTGATGATCCTGGGTACCAGGATATGGTCAACCCAATGCAAGGACTGGAGGACCTTCTGCTGGGAGAGCATTACCAGATTCCATTGCGCTTCCTGCACATTAACAAAGATGGGACTTCTGCTCTGCATGTAATGTGCATGCCCAACTTGAACATGCAGTTTGACCTCAAACAGCTAGTGCAATATGTGCTAATGTTTGGCAGACCAGGAATGGAGAATACCTAGCAAGGCATTGCAGTTGACTATGCCTACCACATGCATTGGTGTACTCTATTTGGGTTTGCTCTCTGTCAGGCCCTCTGTGCCAACAGCACAGAAAAAACAATGCTGGTCCATCAGCTAGTGCTTGTTATGGCGTGGCCAGGATTGTATTGTGAGGCATGCACACCTTTAATAAAGTCTATGAAAAACCCTTTGAGGGCCAACGTGGAGCCCAAGTCAGCATTTTCCAGGTTCACATACCAGATGATCAGGTACTGAACTTTTCTGATGATGATGTGGTTTGCATCTTATTATACAATTGTATCCCAGTCAAGTGGGTCGACCACGCCTATACCTATGGAACAGCAGTTACATCGCCCCACAATGTCCTTGGACATCTTTCAAGAGGTTGACAATGAGTGCTTGGTGCACCTGGAAGTTTACAAACCTCGCAGCTACCCCTCAATGGGACAGATGGCGCAAGATGAGTGAGGAGGATTATTACTGCCTCCTATTCAAGCACGCTGAAGAAAGCATGGCAAGACTGTTCCCTGAGGCTATCTGCCTCTATTATTATATTGAGATGAACCCAAATGTGGGTCAGCTCTGGAAACAGACATTAGCACACAGTACAATGCCTTCTATTGGGGCTGTGACTAACATTGCACTAACCAATTGTGAAATAGTAGATGCAACTGCTGCAGGGGGTTCCACAACCCCACCAAGGAAGGGCTCTGAGCCCCTCCCCTCTGCAATCAATGTCACAACTGGGGAGGAAGCAAAGACAACAGACATGGGCAGAGATCCACTGAGCAAGTAAAATGGGCTGAAAAGCCCTTGTTAATGTATATAGTCGAGGTAACGTCAAGTTATACACTCAAAATGTTTGACTGACATGTATCGTGCATCACAGCATGTAGATCACATATTACTGTAATAATTGAACAACATGTAATATATGGCATCATATGACGCCAGATTTTGGACTTTATCATGCACTATTGGTGCCTGTAAGCACTAAGTGTGTCAGCTCAAGCTTTAGTATCCAATCGGGTACATAGAACAAACCAAGTGAGCTCATCGAGCAATATATCTGCTCAAATACACATCTATCATGGCCCATTGCAATGCAGAGATAAATAGTCAAGTACGACTACAATCACAGTCATGATACAATGACCCCATATAACACCAGGATGAGTTTACTGAGTGTAGACCGTACAACAGTCTAAAGAGGGGGTGTGTAACCCATGAAGTTATTTGTACCATATCAATTGCACTCATGGCACATATTGCAGTGTATTTGGACACTGATGCATGCCTTTGATGCGTGTCTGTAGATTATGTAAGACAACATCTTGTATTCATAACATACCTTTTTCTATTGGAAATTTGCACTTCAGAAATCATATAACATGTTTCTTTCACACTTTTTCCAAAGGAAATATCTTCCAGTGCCAGCAGTGCTTGTGTCCCTCTCCTTCTTCCTTTTTTTTGGTATGGGCATCCTTGACTGTTTGATGAGGATACAGTGGTTACATTTAGGTGGTTTTGAAGAGAATGTTCAAGGCATACCTATGACCATGCCAGTCCATGCCATTTGCATAGTTTGTGTGCTCCAATCTCCCGTGCCAGGTTTGTAAATTAGAGGAGGCATATTATGATGAGTGCTTGGTCAGAGTGAAGGTCAATGGCATAGAGATCTTTGTTGGGGAGCAGGGTTACTTTTGCAATGACATCCTTGATTGACATTTGCACTATTTTTGCTTCAATTTTCATTGAAGGTCATCTAAATGCTGGCATGTTTTACAAGTTTGCTCATGGAAAGGAATTGTACTGTGTACTTTGGCTCTAGAAGAGCATTGTTTAGCTCAAGCATGATCTCATCTTGGATCAGATGCAGATATTTCCAATGGCTGTAGCAGAGATTGATGATCTTCCAGCTCTGTGAATTGGGTGTTAGGTAATTGGTGTTAAGGATATGAAGTTGGATGGGTCTGGTGTGATGTGTACAGTTGCTCTTGAGTTAAAGTAGAATGGTGATGTCTCAAGTGGTATTGAGGTTAGGGCTGTTTCATTGACTTGACCATGGTTAATGTGACCATCCCAGTTGATTCTGGTCTTTGGTGTCACGACCCACTACCAAGCCCCAGGACTTAGCCCCAGCCCTGGGACTCCAACTCCCTCAAAACCACCTCCACGACCATCCCAGGCCTGGAGCGCTACCTGGCAAACCACCTCAGCAACCCCTGGCCATCACCGCCCGTCACTGTCACCAGCCACCACCACCACCGGCATCCCCCTGGCCATCACCACCATCACCGTCACATCAGTGCTGGCTCTGGCTATCACACCGCCCATGACTACCACATCAGCGCTAGCCCCAGCTATCTCTGGCCCTTCCCCAACCGCAGCTGCCACATCAGCGCTGGTGCCGGCAGCATCCAACGCTCCCCCTGGTCTGTGCTGAGACCCCCATCATGCATCACAATCACACATTACTGCAGACCCAACCCCCACATGCCATGCCCTGCTTCTGCTCTCCTCCTCACCGGCGCACTGCTATATGTCTCTGCGCTCCCAGAGCAAGACCCCCCATGCTGCATGAAATGTCTCAACTGCCACCTTGCACAACCTCTGGGTCTCACTCTGAGCCCTGGTGCCACGACTTGCCACCAGGACCCAGGCCTGAGCCCAGGGACTAACTTACCACTCAGTATATAAGGTATAGAGCAGTCAGTAGTACTCCAGTCTTGATATTACCATACTTCTCATATTGTTTCATTGTGTTTTGCCTCTGTCTCATAGTCTCGCATGTCCCAGTCTCTGTTTTTCTGACTTTGCTTCCCTTATCATTGTACTCATCTCGTATCTTCTCCTGTTTGTTGTCTCTACCCGTCTCCTACTCTAATTCCATCTCTGCTTCACTATCTCTCTCCCTTTCAACCTCTAAGTTTACTTTGTCGCTTTCATCTCTGTCACAACCCGCTACCGACCTCCGGGACTCCAACCCTCCCAAAACCACCCCCACGACCGTCCTGGGCCCGGACCGCTACCCGGCCAACCCCCCCCTGGCCATCACTGGCCATCACCGCCCGTCAAC
The DNA here is from genome assembly GCA_017657225.1 of Termitomyces sp. T69sscA. NCBI lineage: Eukaryota > Fungi > Basidiomycota > Agaricomycetes > Agaricales > Lyophyllaceae > Termitomyces > Termitomyces sp. T69sscA. The sequence goes on along the minus strand of JAGGAQ010000335.1, from coordinate 6,853 downwards.
GCCACAGCCACCACCACTCGCAGCACCCCCCGGCCATCACCGCCGTGACCGCCACATCAGCGCCGGGTCTCGGCTATCACATCACATCAGCGCCGGCACCGCCCGTCACCCCTGGCCTGCGCCGAGACCCCCATCACGCATCATGATCGCGCATCACTGCTGCCAACCTCTGCACGCCACGCCCCGCTCCTGCTCCCTCCTCACCACACCACCACCGCGTGTCTCTGCGCTCCCAGTACGAGACCTCCGCACCACGCAACATGTCTTAGCCTCGCCCTGTCCCGCGCGGCCCCCGGATCTCATTCCAAGCCCCGGCGCCGCAACCCGCTGCTGGAACCCGGGCCATATGTACTACGTAGTATATAAGGCGCAGAGTAGTAAGTAGGTACTCTAGTTTTTATATTACCGGTAACCCCATCTTGTCTGTTGTGTTTTGTCTCTGTTTTGTCTCTGTTTCATCTCTCGCGTGTCCCGGTCCCATTACTTTTACTTGCTTCTTTTCTTGTACTCGTCTCGTTTCGACTCTCTGCCTTGTCTCCACTTGTCTCGTACTTCTAATCTAATCTTGTTGTTCTCCTTTCTCTTCTCTACTCTAAGTTCTCTTGACTCTCCGTTCCCGGCTCCTCTCTCGACTTAATTGTTTCCATCTCCTGCTATCTTATCTTGACTCTTTCCCCTTTTGGTTATCCAACTTCCCCAGCTCTGCTTCTATCCCTGGGACTTGCTAAGTCCCCACGTCTGATTTTCTCTTGATCCCCAGGACTCGCTCGCTCACCGGCGCTCGCTCATCTCATTCTCTCGCACCCCTGGGACTTGCGCCAACCCCCGGCACTCGTCCTTCACCCTCCCCGGCACTCGTCTTACCCACCGGCGCTACTGGCACTCTTCCACGCACCACCCCCCACCCCACTTTGGTCTCCTACACCTCGCGCTCCTCCCGGTGCCCTGTGTTTGTACCTGGTGAATAGCCGTAAGGTGGATTCGCCCAGTAGACTGAGCCCCTGTGGTCAGCGGAACCTGACAATCTCCTACCTCAAGTCTCAACTTGTCTGTTTCCACTCCCCTTTATCTTATCTTGACTCTTTCCCCTTTTGGCTCAATTAACCTCCACTCTGCTCGCTTCCATCCCCAGGATTCACCAAGTCCCTGCACTTGCCCAACTCTTTATTCATTAAGCCCCAGGACTTGCTTGTGCACTGGTGCTTGCTCGTTCCATTCTCCTGCTTCCCTGGGACTTGTGCTTACCCCTGGGACTTGTCTCCCACCCCTCACCGGCACTCAACCTCCATCCCAGTTACCAGCGACCCTTCGCTCATGCCACCAGCCTTGCTTTAGTCTCCTATGCCTTGCACTCATGCCAGTACTCTGCGTCTGTGGACACAGTGCTCACCATGTAAGGTACTCACCCAGTGGACTCAGCTCCCATGGTCAGTAGAACCTGAGATTTGGCTCCTCTTTGAGCATGACTAGGGCATCAAATTCCATCTCCTCAATCTTTGCAACTATTACAGCCATTTCTGTGAGGCCTGCAAACTCAGTCTTTGCTGGTGGAAGGGTCTTGTTCTCTTGTGCTGCTATATATGTGGCAATAAGGTTGGGGTCACCCTCCAGAGTAAATATAGAGCCACTTGAAGGTGTAATTAGTAACCCTGGAGTTTGACTTCTTCCTATTCCAATCTTTGTCCTTTGCTTTGAACTGTGCTAGGCATGCTGTTCTGGATTCTTCAATAGTCTTCCCAGCCATGCTGCCTTCCTCAAGGATACATCATGGTAAGGTATGGCCTGAGAAGTTATATCAACCCTTGATTTGCAGCCCTCACAGGTCAGCTTTAAGTATTTCAAACATTTTGCCATGGACATAGTGGGCAGTACAATGTCTCCTGAGTTTGACTTATCTGCATCAATGAGCATCTGTTCTCCCTGTACCAAAAGAACATTTGGAAGCTCCATGGTCTCTCCAATGCCTATGTCTTCAACTGGAGCCTGCAGTTTGTAGTCAACTTCACATCTGAGTCATACCAGTTATTGAACATGAAGCTCCATACCTCTACAGCAGTCTGATGGTTCAAAGAATCTCCAAATCTCAGTAGGTCAATATTTCATAAGGTCTCTGGAGATTCTAGATTTATGTGGGCATAGAATCAGTCAGACAGTGCAATATTGCAATCAACTAGAGCAATTCTTTTGTGATTAAGTGACTCAGAGAGGGAACAGTATATCATCAAGGCTTTCTGCAGGAGGTGCACTTGCTGAACCAGCATAGCACCACCATGCCAATCCTTCAAATACACCCATAGAGCCACAGAATCTCATGGATTGGTGCATAACTTCTCCTCCAATGGTTATAATGCATGCGACGAATGAGCACACAAGGGAATTGTTGTTCACTCAAGCTTGGCTTGCTCTAGGTTCATGTGTGGGGTGTAGGGTTGGGGGTGCATTGAACACATATTTCTGAAGTTGGACCATCAAGAGTTCTATCAATATTTGAGCTGATTTACTTGTGCAATTGTAAGCTGCAAGATTTTGTAACATTGTTACACTCCACCATTCCACTAATGCACTGTCTCAGGAACCCTGAGACTGTTCTCTTTGGATCCCACTCTGCCAGGTAATTAGTTACTACTGTACTGTTGTTATGGTCCCTAATATATTCTTTGGATTCCCCTCTGCCTTCAAAGGTTGCCCTTACAGTGAAGGTTGGCAGGGTCATGGATTGGCCAGTCCTCTGGAACTTGAAGCATGTCAATCAGTTCCTGGGTTTCTGTAACTTTTACCAGTGTTTCATTGAAGACTATGTGGCAATAGCATTGCTACTGGAATGGCTCAAGGCAAAGGGGATGATGGAAACAGACATTGAATGAGTACATTGATGTGGATGCTTCCTAACAGCACAAACTGCTGCCACTGCTGTTCCAGCACTACAGAAAGCCAGGGAACCTTGCCTGGCACTGTCCTCTGAACATGGGGGTGCATTACCTCTCTGCAGCAGAGCAGGAAGAGCTCCTCTTACAGTTGCTGGCTGCTAAAGATGCTGCCAATGACCCCTTGCATGATGTATCAACTCTAGAAGAGTGGTGTCTGTACCTCCCTTCCTATCCTGGAGCAGGATTTTTAATTGAGTGACAGATGGAGAGTACACCTCTGTTGCCTGGTGATAACTGATTCACATGTCTGTCTATAAAGAATGCCAATGAATGTCCCCACATTGACCACTCTGAGACTGAACCAGTAAGCACCCCTCCAGACATACAAAATTCTCCTCCAGCTCCAGTTCTCCACTCTTGTGGCCCCTAAGCCTATGAGAGGCAACTGCCACACTGATACATTGTGACATCTGCTCTGTCCACTAACTTGCTGCACCTGGATGTGGAGATTGAGATGACAGCATGCAACAGACCTGCCATGTAGTTGCCCTCCTGGACAGTGGTGCTATGGGACTCTTCCTGGATGCAGAGTTTATGAAGCAGCAGAGCCTTCAAAACTTATTCTTCAGAATATAATTATTTTTTGTATTGACACACGATGGGCCTCCTTTGCAAGCAAAGTCTCTCTGGGGTATTATATCTATCTGTAAACTGTGTCCTCTCAAATTGTCCTCCCAAATGCCCTTACAAGCTCCCAAATTTCATGATAACTTCCTGCCCTAGAGAGGGCATACTTTTGACTGTTGTTCATAAGGAAGGACAAGCTGTTGTGTGTATGGTAATGTAGGCTGGGCTAGATAATGTTATTGCAGGTTCACACCAGTCACAAACACAAAAAGGAGAAATCTATTAGGCATGTGCCACGATGTAAAGTGAGGCTGCTTAGTTCAGCAGATGTCACATCACACTTGGTTAGAGTTCCACAGTAGAACTGGTATCTCCAACTCTCTTACACAAGTAAGAGAAAGAGTTCTTTGTCAAAGGTGAAACAACATTTCCTCTGCCAAATCTGTGTCAGATCATGTGATGTCCTGGAAATTCTCCACTGCATGCAGACAATACTTGGTTTACCATCTCTGTTGAACTGCTGCTTTACTATTATTACAACTATATTCTTTGCCACCTTCTGCCTAGATCTCCTGTGTGGTTCACATGTGTCCTTGTCCACCTTCCTTGCCTGGTTCTCTTGCGCAGCCTGCCTCTTGCTCAGCTGCTCTTCACTTACACTTGGATATTGTACCAGTGTTCATGTGCATTTTGACTTCAAATCTTGTCCTGCTATCTGAGTCCTTTACTTTCAGCAAGTTTTTGCATGTTGATACTGTTCTTGCACATACAAGGTTGCATTTTTGATGCAGACCTCCCACCTTCCTGCATGTATTTCCTCTTCCTTCTACTATTTTCTTTCTAACACCTTTCCTCACCAGTTTTGCCTTGCATACTTCCTTTCAACTCTTTTCTCTTTTCTTCTTTGTTCACTTGATCCTTCTTGACTGTGCGTGTCCTGCTTTTTCCCTTTTCAAAGTGTCACTAACACAGATTCTTTTTTTTGCCTTTTTTTCTTTACAACTTTCTACTGTGCTTTTAGCATGCTATATTGCAAACTACCATTGAATCCTGGTGTACTACCACTTTGACTATATGTTTAATTTACTCTTCCTAGTTCCTGTCTTTGATGGTCAAAACCCCTTTAAAATAGAACACTACTAGAACTTACCAACAATGGAAAAAGAAGTGGCAGACTACAGTGCTGTTGCTGTGACATTGACCTTCTCATCATACACAGCTGAAACCACAGGCACAGGCACAATGTGCAGGATGTTATCTTACTTGCCGATGCGGATTTCCCAGATCCAGAGGGTCCCCCAATGTGTTCAGACCCTCTCTGGGTGGAGTTCAAAGATGTCCCTGATTGGGGCTCTGCTGGCGACAGAAGAGGAAGCGACGGTGAAAACAACGATGTAGGCAAGCTTGTGTGAGCAAATCGTGTACATGAGATATTTCTTGCAGTATTAACTACACTCGTAATATTAGAGCTGCGCAGCTGGTCTGCGAATAATAATTCCATTCCATGTGATAGGCGTGTACGAGTCGGGGACTGGCGCTTTCCGCCGCTACGATACGTCCTAGATTGCGAAGAGCTGTCTACTCTGGTTACATCGAGGCCCTTTATATATGTGTAACGAGTGTAGATTAAGTAATGGTATGTCAGAAAAGGAAGGAGGGTAGCGGTGTGACCGACCAATACGGAGAATTGTCACCAAAGTCCTACACGTGACCAAGTCACGACACGCGCTAGCACCCGACACGATCCTACTCCAACCAACGTTATCTGCGGGTCATCGTCCCCACCAGAAAGTTTTTGGAACGTATCCGTCCTCGTCGTTCTCTTGATATGGCCGTTCATCTGCACCGTGCTCCGCCTCGCGTTCGCGCTCATGGCCTACACTGTCATGCAGGTCCTGCGCGAGTATTGTCCCATGTTATTCTATGAGCTCGCTGCGCTGCTTTTTTGTCCTTGGTCATCTGGCGTGGTTTCTCGGACGTCTGTGCAACGTGAGTCAACGATTTCTACTGTGTCTTTGCCTAACACCCCCCTCACGCGCAGGCATCAAATCAGCGCATCGACGGCTCCTACCTCGTGACCGTGTTTGAAACCGCCGCGATCGTCGTGCTCTTCTTTGCCTGGCGGAAGGTACGTGCGCTAGGGAATCTCTCTGCCTCATGATGACCCTGACTTGTCGGAGGTCGAGGTCAGATGCGCTGCAATTGGGTCAAACTCGATCACCTAACTTATCTGCTCCCCTCATCTGCCATCCACCCCTCGCTGAATACCCCCTCACGGATACAGATGCATTGGACGACGACGCATACATACTGTGTACTCCTAGCCGCCCGCGCACAGAATATCATAATGCATGCGACGTACTCATAACCACCTCCCACCCCACCCTGGCCAGCTTCATTCCTTGTATTCCCGGTATCCCCCACCACGAGCATTCCCCACCGCGTATTACCTACCCCACGTTACCCGCACCGCGCCGCCGCCGCTAGCGCTGTACCCCATGTACGATACACCACTCAGAAACGCGCAGGAGATTCATTTCTCTTGTTTGTTTAAACAACCCGCGTACCCATACCCGTACCCTTTCTGTGGTTTTCGCATCTAGGCGATGCAACGGGTTGTTGTTGTTCTTCCTTTTATTTCTTTTCTTCTCACTTTTCACTTTTCGCTGTGTTCTTTTGTTCCTCTTTCTCCCTCCCCTTTTATGCACGCGCCTCGTGCTGACACAAGTGCGATTTTGTTCGAGTTCGGATGTGCAGGTGTTCAGTCAGTCAGTCGCCCCGATCGCATGTCTTTTACCCGTCTTTCATCCTTGTGGGACAATTGTATGTATTGCCACCGTTACTTTGTTTTGTCCTTCGCCACATCCTTTTTCTCTTTATATTTCTATTCTCTCTCATCGACGGCCCTTGCACTCACTCGAGTATATATTCAAGCATTTACACATACCTACCCTCAGTCCTTTATACGAGACCGAAGGTATGTCACATACTTACACATTCAGATCGCTTTAACTAATGTCGTACATTGAGATTCGTACTTACAATTGTGGTATAGGCCTGAGTTCTAACAATCCTCCCGTATCATAACTCAAACCCCGACCCAGCCCAACGGAGCTAGATACGGTTCCACCCGTTCTGTTATCGACCGCGTCGCATCGCGTTTACACTTATACACCCCACACCTATATCCCGTCCGCGTTGGAGCAGTTTGTTGTGTCCATGTCGCGTGCAGTTTGTATTCCTTTCTTGTTTTTTCTTCTCCTCCTTTGCAATCTTCTTTTTATTTTTGGTTGTTTTAAAGAGTGTCTCGTTGTTGAGAGAGGCCTCCCCACGCTCACTTTTTTTGTCTTTTTTTGTTT